>CAIGRP010079262.1:0-37372 GCA_903798385.1 Fraxinus cuspidata
TTTAGTTTTTGTCCTTATTCGTTTGACTGTTTATATATATATATATATATAGATAGATACAGGCTCCTTGTCGCAACACAGTATACAGTTTTCCTCATTACAATTCCAACTCGAATCACTAACATTTTCACACAAGAAAGCCAAGAGAAAAAAATAATATTTCCGATATTCTAAATGAAGGGATGATTGTCATTTCTAAGTCAACCAGATCGGACTTAAAGAAAAATTTTACATCAATTCATAATTCCCCAAAATTCAATAACTAACCAGACTTTAATATTATATAAAGAAATAATTCAGCAAGTAATTTAAAGTAACACAACATATTTTTGGAAAATAAGTTCAGCAGACATGGGCCATGCTGAGCCTAGGACACCTGAAACAAAAACCTGGCCCTTTTTATAACTCTAGTCACATATAACATCCATTAAGTTAGCATATGTAGTTCATCGACCTGGTAGTTGAATAGACATAAAATCCAGCTATAAATATGCACCTTATATTTCCAAGTGCAGAGAATATTGTATGAGTAACTAGCATTGATGGTTTAGATGAAACCCGTGTCTCTGCAAACCACCTTGAAGGCACGCCTGTAACTATAATTGTGTCAGGTTGCTTGATGCTGCCCCTTGCATATCCTAAACAGATACACGTGTCATCTTCGAGTAGGCAATATCATCTACGAAAAAATACCGAAAGAAAAATGGAGAAAGCAGAAGAGCAGGAAGCTTATAAAGATAAATCACCATACCAAGATACTTATCAATAAGTAATTGTGCAAAAGTTCACATGAACAGTTTACCATCATGAACCAGAAACACTTATTGTAAATCAGAGTAACATCTACAAAGAGCATTAATCAGTTCTATAGAAAATTACAAGTCTTCTTGAGCTATGATAATAACAAAGATAACTTTACCACCTACATCAGGACCAACTAAGGCTTCTCATATAGAGGATTGCGATAGGAATCTAGAAAATTGCAAGTATTCTTGAGCTATGATCATAACAAAGGTAATTTACCAACTACATCAGAACCAGCTAAGGCTTCTCATATAAAAGATTACATTATGAACCTAGAACTTTAAGGAATAGTCCTAGAATGAACATAACTGTGAGCTATAACTCAGCTCAGTCACAAGAAGAAGTCAGTCAATGCAACCCCTGTCACATGGTTTGGTCCAGTTGAGCACATTGTTTCTAAATATCACAAAATTTGGAAGAGAAAACGATTCCCTCAATAAGTGTGGGGAAAGAAATGAGTGCACTGAATGCTTCTGAATTAACAAAACTCCAAGGAAAATGAAATCAAAGATACCGAGATCAGCACTGAATCATGAGTTTGCAACCTTCAAGAAGTAAAATCAATCAAAAAGTTAACCACACGACCATAACAATACATGTTTATGTTGTTCTCCATGCAAAATTTATTGCTTAAAATTATGGTGTAAAAACATCTACCACCAATAGGAACATTGATAAATATGTCTCAATGATCCATTACGCCTCAAGCATGTAGAATATCTCAAACGTAATTCAATAGATAATCCTTTCTCCCTAATTTCGTGATAAAATCTTTGTTCCATATTGTTTTTGATTTCAAATGCAAAAAATTATGAATTATATAAAACTTATTTTACTGTGTGATATTATAAAAATTTATCATTTAATGTTTTGTCAAGTTTATAGTGAAAGAGAAGCGGTGTCAAATCTTCCGAAGAGACGAAATATTTTCTTAATATGGGTAAGGTCAAACGAATGTTGGTTAAAGGTCAAAGATTATCAGAAGATTGTATTTACGTGTTATGTTTTCAGAAGAACCTGCACTTAACGCAATTAGAAATATATGTAACTGCTCCCAAAATTAGTTTTAATTATGAAGAAAAATTTATTAAAAATTTGCACTCCATTCTTCCTCTGGATATGTCTCAAACAAATTACTAGATAGAGTTGAATAAGTTAATTAATTCTATTCAGTAGCTAATGCACAATGTAGAATGCTTACGCAATGTACAGCACAATAGCTAACAAAACATAAGTGCTGAATATTTGCACACTTTTCCCACTAAAGAGAAAGACCTGGCGTTGCAAGGACTTTCACTTTTCTATCTTCAGATTCACTAAAAATCAACATCTTATTTTTGCTTTCTTGGCCATTTCTGGAGACTCAATCCCATAGTTTTTCCAGGATCTCAAAGAAACAATATTTTAATGCACAACTTTGCATTATTTTTAAAGGAAAAAATGGCTATATACCTTCACGAATTTTCCTAGAACATTTTCTAGGACACACTTTAGTTTCACAACATATGAACTCGATTCAAAGTAACTAGCATTATCATCAATCTTTTATACTTAAGTTCCCGAAAGACTAATTGGCAAGTCCTGAACATGTATCTAAACATGCAAACCTCCAATTTTCAACACTTGAAGAAGAGATTTTGCACTCCTTTGACTAAATATAAGAAAATTAAAATAAGTGGGTATTCATAACACCTAGCTCTTAATAATTAAGATATTTGGTTTTTTTTATTAACTTCATCAAAAACTAAATACACAATCCAAATGTAAACCACTAACACTTGTATGATTAGCACAACTTCTCTTCCACTTTAACCAGATTATTCATTCACAAAACTAATATATTAGTTCATCCCATTACTGCACAATCACTTCTTATTCATATGCCAAAAAATCTCATAAAACTTCAATTAAAACTGAAAAACTAACCAAGAAAAAGAAGATCTTGACTAACCTCGAGCTCCAAATGCAGAAATCTCCTCCCACTCTTTTCTCATCCCTTCATAATCATCCGAAGCAGGCACCTCAATGCTTAACCTAAACTTAATTCCCTCCAAATTTAACTCCATCCCGTCCATCTTTTCCACAATCCCCTTCCTCCATTCCAAGAACTTCTTTTCAACAACCTTCACCTCACTCTCTTCATTCAAACCCAACATTTTTGTCAAAAACCCTAAATCCCTAACAAATAAATTCCCGCGGGCTACAGGGTCATCGCGCTTGAGCTTCTTCTGGTCCTTGTATTTGCGGATTATGATGTCTTCTTCAGGGACGACTATTGAATGGGAAGTTTTGAGGTAGTCGATTAGTGAGCGTTTGAGCTTCCAATCGTCGATCGGAGTAACGGATTTGTCTGCGCGGTGGATTGTCAGTTTGAGCTTCACTCTGGGAACTAGGCTGAGTCCGGTCTCCAGTTCGAAAGTTTCTGTCGGAAGGAAATTCTCGAGTGGCTTATGGCTGCTCATGGCGGCGGCGAGTTTACCTTCTGTATAGACTGTAGTGTATCCTGGACTGGCTTTGATCGTATGCGAATGTTACACATCACATGTCCGAATCTAAAGTTGCTCTGGAAGGATATTACGTCCGTTCGATTTCAAATGTCAAATTACGGTGAAAAGAAAATAAATTATATTAAATTAAATTGTCTGGAGTTTATTTTACTTAGAATTATAATTAATTATGTTTGATTGATATAATTTTTCACTTTAAAAATGTTAAAAATTTGGTGTTCGTTTTACTTAATTTTTAATGAAAATTGTCCATTAAAGTGATAATTTTTATTACCATTTGGTCTAAAATTTGTTCTAATTGCCAAATAAAATAAAATACCGAATATTATTCGTTTGGTTTTGTTTTGCACGAAAATTTTTTGATAAAAGTGATAACTTTTTTTACCATTGTATCTAGAATTTTTTCCAATTCCCAAAAAAAAAAAAGTGAGCATGTGAGCCAAAATGTGGATCACAAAACTAAGGAAAATGTGAGCATGTGAGCCAAATCAAGAATATGAATTCCATGGAAAAAAAAGAGTGTGTCAAACAAAGTAAAAGTGGAAGTTGGAATTTATTTTCCATTTTCCATGGAAAATAATGGCCAATCAAATAGGGCATTAGTTTAAATTTCATGGAAAATGTCAACCTCCGATAAATTCAATTTTTACTTTGTATGTTTGATACGAAAGTGGAAACGGGGTTTGAATTTCAAGGTACAACAACTTTAAACTTATTTTTTGTCGATTTCATGGAAAATGAATTCATATGGTTTAGGGTACTTGAATTTGTATTTTCTAACTTACATGAAATTGAAAAATATTTCCACTTTCACCAATCAAACCGACATTAACGAAAGAACTTGTGAACATTGATGCCCTGTACTGTGAGGTAGTATTACATGTAACATAGACCTAACGGTTATAGAACCATCAATGATTGGTGACCCGACACATCCTTTTGGATGCCATGGGCAATCCTTAATGAAATCCTTCGTGAGCTATCATGTACTTAAATCTTAAAAGATATCATTACAATTCATTAAAATTTTAATTGAGAACATCTAAATTTTAATCAAAATAAATTATAATTTCAATTGAAGACAAATAAATTTGAAAGAAGTTTACTATCAAAATCTCAGCTGAGAACACTCTTTAAATTACAAAGTGTGAATGTCAAAAGTTTATAAGGCGTCATAAAATGTGGAGGTAATGTATTCAAGTCGATATAGCCGTTATTTGGTACCAATTAAATATATTTTAATCTAAATCAAAATTAACCATTGATTTCAACCATTTTATTTTATGGGTCTCATACCTTCTTAATCATACATTTCATTATTTTCTAATAAAATTTACTAAAAATCTGATATTAATACCCACCAAACAAGGGCAATGTATACTAATGTACTTTTTTATTTTCAATAATTATCTTATTTTTTTGAATCAATACGTAAATAAAATTTTGCATATTTCAACTTTTTTAAGAACTTTGTAAATATTTTTTAAATGTTCAATAAAAACATATTATCAAAATTATTAATAATATAATTACTAAAATAATTAATTTTTAGAATTAAATTAAATATGAATATAGCTTTCAAAAAAAATATAGATATCCCAAATCTTGTCTAGCTTTTTATCATACTCTAATTTAATATTTATTTTTCATCCAAATCATCTTTTATGTCATTCGATACAAAATCAGTTTCTTCAAACTCTCTTATTCAACTTGAGAATTTTAGTACCTTTCGTGGTTGGGAAGATATCATTCTATAACCCTATCATCATTATAACCCTCGACAAATCAAGATTTTGCATTACTGGCTAGTAGGTTCTCTAATTTTTTCTTTCTCTTCATACATCAACCTTGTATTAAATTGAACATAAATTAAATTTTTCATCCTTGTGGCATCTAGTGGATTCATTTTTCTCGGTGTATATCTACGTAAAAGAAGTTAGAAAACTTTAGGAGGGTTTATTTAATTGGGATTTTTGAAGATTTTGATGGACTTTTTTTAAATGACGACTTATGTGAATTTCTAAGATTTTTTCGAAATTTGCATAGAATTAGTGGAAGTCTTTTGTAGAGTTATAAATTTTCATTTTAAAACTTTTACAGACTTTTGTAGAATTCAAAAGATTTTTGAAAATTTTCATTTGAGATAAAATTTAAGTGGATCAATTGCAATATTGTAAAATTATCACATACGATGTGGTGATTCTTTCAATTTCCATTCTCCTTCATTTTTCCCCTCATATAATAAAAAAATATTTAAAAAAAATAAAAATTTAAGATCTTAATTAAATAAATTATAATTATTATGCATATAAAAAATAAATTTAATATTTAATATTATTTGTATAATATACATTTAAAGGAAAAAATATATATTTAAATTTAATTATAAATTAGTCTATATAAAATTTTATGATTTAATTAAAAATAGATAGTTTTAAGAAAAATGAATGAAAAAAAAGAAAAAAAAAGTTATAAGAAGACAATTTAATTTTTTTTTCTAAAATTAGAAATAAAAAAATAGAAATAAACAATAAGAGAGAAAAATAGAAACTAATACAATAAATAGAAAAAATAAATTTTAATCATAACTCTAATGTGCGTATAAGTGAAAAGGAAAGTGAAATATTGAAAAAAATACATATTAATTTCTTTTTTCTTTTTTTGAAAGTCTCTCAAAACCCTGTGATTAATGAGAGACAAATTTTGAGATTTTATTTTAGTGTTTTCTACTTAAAAGTTAGTACCATGAAAACTTTTATAAAAGTTTCGGAAAGTCAAAAAAAATTGAATATCCCAAAATTTATAGAGATTTCTAAAAATTTTTAATTAAATATACCGTGACTTTTAGAAACTTTTTAAATGTTTATCAAAGTCTCATTTGAATACACCAATACTTTTAGAGAGTTTTCAAAAGTTTACATCTCAAAAAGTCATTAAAAGTCTCAATTGAATACACCCCCCTTAGTATACTTCATAAATAACAAACTACTACCAAAATAACTAAAATATCACAACATAATATGTATTTACTCTTTCAAAGACACTTCAATTTCTTTTGCAGCTTGTCGACTAGTAGTCAAACCAAGGATCATGTTTTTACTAATTCAAACTTTGTATTTCATTGCCATAGAAGTCCCAATAACTAACTAGCAAATACTAAAGAAAATGATAAAAATGTATATAATATAAATAATTGTAATTTATATGGTATATTAACAAGAAAGAAAAAGAAAATAACACAACCGAATTGTAATTGGGAGCATTGTTCTCTCATCCACTTATTGTTAGTTTTCTTCCAAATGTACCTTCGTTTTGAAAGTATATTTGTAACTCGATATTTATCACATGATGTTTCATTTGAGCATCAAAAAAGATCTACTAAACACAAAAAATCACATTATTTGTTATGAATTGATCATTCTAATACTTGGATTCTTGAAGAAATAAAATTGATCCTAAAAAGGTAAGCCATTTTATCAAGTGGATTATCAAGGCGATCCTTGTTTTTTCATCAATAATATTTAAGATTGACATATAGACACATTCCTTCTTCAATGTCTTTCCATTGTCATCCTTTTGTTTAATAGTTCTACACAAACAAAGCCCATTAAAGGCTTCTCCTTGACATCAACAAGTCTAAGCACCTTCACCCTCAAACACAAGTCTTTTGATTTCCAAAAATCATTGGTAACAATAATATCAATTACTGATTTAGTATTATCCAATTCATTGCTAGTCGTCATGTTAGAGTTCGGGTATAACCTTAATTCTATTGAGAGTTGGTAGTATGTCTTGAAGAAGTCTAAAAGAAGTTAGATGGATAAGGAGAAGAAATCATGTGTCCACCGCTTGCGATCGCCTTTGGACAGCTCGAGCAGGTTTTTCAGTAAGTACACTGCTCGCCAATCGCTAGCGATTGTCTAATATACGAAATCCTTGTTCACAATTTTGGCAATTTTTTCTTTCCTAAACTACTTCAAACACTCCATTATTTGTTAGGCCTATTATATTAGACTCCAACATAAATTAGGCTCATCTTTGTATTATATATATGAGTAATTACATCTTGTGGAATCACCCAAACTTTGTAATCCTTTATCGAAATGGTGAATTTCTCATCCTTTGTCCAAGTTTTTTCCCAAGTTGGGTTTTCAAGTAAATCTTGTGCTCTTATTCCTATTTTTCATATTGTAAAATTTCGTCTTTATTATTACAAAATGGTATTAGAGCGAGGTTTAATTAACTTAGAACGAGGTTTGATTTGAATTTCAACTTTTGGATCGTAACTCTAGATTTTCGTTATGGTAGGTAAAAATGCGAGCAGTGCTCACTCAGATGGATTTGGATGATACCTTGTTAGAGTTTGATAAAATGCCCTCAACTTGGATGCTGGAGGTGAAACATTGTAAAGATCAAAAAGCCCTATCTCAAATTCATTTTCATCTATCAAATCAAATTCTTCAAGACATTTCAAATGAGAAAGTTGTCACTACGTTGTAGTTAAAATTGAAGCAGTTATGCATGACAAAAATTCTAACAAGTAATTGCATCTGAAACAACGATTGTATTATCATCGTATGACAGAAGGCACATCTATAAAAGGTCACCTAAATATTTTTAAGTAAATTGTTGTCGATTTGGAGACCCTAGAGGTCAAGTATGATGAAGAAGATTTTAGGATTGATTTTGTTGTTTTCGTTTCCTTCTTCATATATGTCTTTCAAAGACACTATTTTGTACAATTGTGATACTCTTACCATAGATGAAGTATATGATGCTAATTTTTCAAAAGAGAATATGAAGTAGCATGTGTTTGGATCTAAAGTTCATGGAGAGGGCTTTGTTATTCGTGAGGAGTATTCTAGTAGTTATGTGAGGAGCAAATCAAAGTCTAATTACAGCGATAAAATCTGTAATTATTGTAAGAAAAAGGGGCACATCAAATCTAACTGCTATAAGTTGCAAAATAAGAATAACTTAATTGTTGCAAATTAGAATGGAAAATAATCAGAAGATTGAGGTAAAGCCAGCATTGCAAAAGATTGCCACAGTGATGGAGAACTTCTAGTTATTCAGATGATGACTCCAGACCTTCAAAAGATTGGATTTTTGATTCAGCTTCTACATTTCATATGTATCTTAATCGAGATTGGTTTTCAACAAAGGTAATTAGTTGTATTGATTCTATTTTCGCTGGAGATCTTGATAAGAGACGATCTCTTATAGGGTATGTTTTTACTATTGGTGGTTGAATTATCTGTTGGGAAGTTGTTCAGTGGTATAAGAAGTTTGACTTATTTGTGACTACTCGTGACTTCAAAAGAAGCAATTACGATACTTGTGTTTACTTTAAGAGTGTAGTGATAGGTGATTTGTATATCTATTCTTATAAGTTGATAGAAGCCAAAGATAAGTGAGAGGTAAGAAAGGTGAAATACCAGCTTATTGAAGAATTTGATATGGTTTGTGAGCAAAGTTGGTACCCAAAATAATATTGCTAATATGATGACCAAGTCATTCCATGTAGTCAAGTTTGAGCACTGCTAAAACTTGGTTGGTATTTGTTGTTGAATTTACTTTTAGGAGCTTTTGTGAAAAGGGTGGAGAGTTTTTCTTGAAGAGTGAAGTTTTATTTGTTGCATTGGAATTCATGTCAAAGTGGAGATTTTTTAAAGTTCAGGTGTGACCTGAATTTTATTTGGAGTTCTATTAGAGTTGATAGTAAGCATTGAAGAAGTTTTGAAGAAATCAAAGACGGATAAAGAGAAGAAATCACTTGTCCACTCCTCACTGGCCGTCTTTTGAACGCTTAAGCGGGTTTTGCGGTGAGTAGATCGCTTGCTAACCATTGGCGACCACTCGTGCGATTCTCTTATATAGGAAATCCTTGTTCGCGATTTTGACAGTTTTTTCTTTCCTAAACAATTTCAAAAACTCCATTATTTGTTAAGCATGTTATATTAGGACCACCATATGTTAGGCTCTTCTTTGTATTATATTTATGAGTAATTACATATCTTGGAATCATCCAAACTTTGTAATCTTTTTTTAAAATAATGAATTTCTCCTTATCTAGCCGTGATTTTTTTAAGTTGGATTTTCATGTGAATTTTGTGTTCTTATTTTTATTTTTCATATTGCCAATTCCTGCATTTATTGTTACACATCATAATTCTCAATTCTTTTTTTATTAAGCAAAATTTGCAAAGTTAAGAAAAAGGAATGCAAATATAGTGAATCTCTCTCTCTCTCTCTCTCTCTCTCTCTCTCTCTCTCTCTCTTCAATGTCAAAGTCTTGTGATGTGCATATATGAAAGTAGTGAATGAATGCGTCTTGTTGATCACTCTTGAAATTTAGAGATTCCTTTAAGCATAAGGTTTATGGTATAAGTAGGAAATGATGTCCAAAAAATGTTAGGCATTTGTAATGCTAACAAATATGTATCGACCGGTGTAAGAAAAGTAGGCATTTTCCTAGTTCTTCGTTAAATAATAGAAGCTTCTTCCTCACTGTAGACAAAGACATAACTACATCATCCATCAACTTAAACTTGTTCAATAGCTTCTATAACTTCTTATTCTCTTTCAAGCGCCTCATGACACTTTGTGTTTTTCTCTTTACTTGCTCTAGGGCATGATTTCACACTCTTTCCCTTGATCCCCTCTATGTGCTTTGTCATATTGATTCCTGTCTTCGTAATTTTCTTACAATGTGCATTTCACACAATGAGAACTATTATGATCTCCAAGAAATGCGGTTTCCCATCCAATGTCCCCATAATTTTGTTTAATCCACTGTCTTCAAAGATAGAACTAGATGCCATATAAAATTCATTTTGCTCCATTGATTTCTAGAAAATTGAAACAAAAAATAAAATAGCTAAAGGAAAAACCAATTTGAATGACTCACAAGAACTCAATCTCAACAAAGAAATGTAATAACAACACAATAATATTTAACATAAAGTACAACAGATGAAGAATGAACCATTTTGTATTTGAAAATATAAAACTTGTTTATCATATGAATAAAACAACTATAAAATGAACTATTTGCATTTAGAGCTACCAACCAATAAGAAATGAGCTCAAAGAGGTAAAAAAAAAAAAACCATTCTTACTATGTAAAAGATTATTAAAATACCTTTTCCCTTTTGATTTTAGGGGTTACTATTTGACTGGACTTTGGAATATTGTCAAGAAGATTGTTCTAGACTTACGGTAAATCATAATGAACTCCTACATAATTTGGGGACAATTATAGTACTATGATGTAAATACCACTTACATAGATATATCTAATATTTACTCATTTTGGTGGTTCCATAAGAATATTATTTGTTGCCGCTTAAGAAGCAATTTGTGAACCAGCATAAAAATAAAGTAAAGATTTATGAGAAAAATGACGAGCTTGAAAAAAGTCATTGTTCGAGATAACCACGATGATGCTGACCACGAACTACAATAAAGGTGGAAAAGGTTGTGCAAGCTGAAAACTAAGACATCTTGATCCTCAATATATACGTGGAAATTGACAATGGATACAAGTATAAGAGAGAGAAATACATTGGTAAAATTGCGGTTGAAGATCCCAATAACGAGCCACATTCTGATGATGAACAAGTTGAAGTTCGAAAGTGTCTAACAGAATGAAAGAAAACGGAACTTTCCAATCACGAAGGAATCAAAAGTAAAACTCATCAAATCGAGAACTTATTATGGAGTTACATTTACTCTTATTTATAATCATGAAGGGATCACGTGTGTTCTATTATGGAGTTATGTTTATGATTATTTGTCGCGAAAACTTGCTCCAAGAGTCGTCAAAATGGTGTTTTCTAGGCACAGTTTCACGTATCTTTCTCTACCAAACAACTAATACAAACGACTTCAACCCACAACCAATATATTCACCTCGGTTGTTCCTCAATCTCACCCACAAAGGACAATAAAATGGTGATGATCTGTAGCCACAAAGGCAAGAAGAAAAAACCAGTGAAAGAGACACAAAAATGGAGACCAAAGATGAAGGAAGCAAGTGCCTTTTTTGGAAGTAATGGCAGCTGGATTTTCCTCTCCACAATGCACACACGATTTCTCTCTCAATAGGACAGACATGTTTTCTCCTTTCACACACAAATCATCCACAAAATGGCTAGGGCAAAGACGCCATATATATAGGCTAGATTAGGCTTTAGTTGGACCAATAAAAAAAGTTAAATGGACCAAGATTCAAGGCCATCCAATAGGTAATATATATAGGCCAAGAGAAACATTAATTATCTAAGTTACTTCCAATGGCCCACGTTGTTTTCGGGTTGAGCCTTTGGATTTGGTTGTTCCTAATAATTTAATCCAACGTTTACATCATTACTTGAAACTCATTGGATATCAAATCCAACAAATCCTCACTTTAATAGACAATCAATCTACAAGAAATCAAAACACAAAGTTAACGCTTGCATAATCAAGGCAACCAATAAAATTGGAATCACAAGCCTTACCTTGTATTTTGAACCCTAAACGCATATCATACTTTCTCCACATACTCACTGGGCTAAGGTCACAAACAAATACCCAAGTAGAAGCAGATAATCACACCAATCAATTAAGAGCAAATAAACATGCGATGGAGATATCATATAGGATAACACAGATCTTTTCGAAAAAGAAACGTTCACATAGAACAATAGTTAATCAATCAATCGGCCAATCAATATATATATATAACAAATGCATAAATGATCCCACAAAAAGATATCACCACACTTATCATATCCAATTCCTTGTTTCTCACACCTCGAGAATGCATACACCGTTCTATATTCTTAGGGTTTCATGAGAATCAAGATCTTAGTATCAAGGGAATGTTCAAATAGGTCAATTCTAGGTGTTCTAACAGAATAATCAATGCAACACGAAGGTATGTCAACAAAATATTCAAATTTTCACGCAATGCAATCTCACAAAGTGAATAAACAATTGTTAAAGCACAAAAATAATTACCAACTTGCAGTCAAAATTCAACACTTCAAATATGGCAAATAATTCCTAAATTTCTAACACAGACAATGTTATCCTATACAGTAACCTCAATCCTAATGTTACCCCATATGATGACGCGCTAATGATGAAATTTAAATTGGGATAAACCAATTTACTAGAGCGCCAATCTAAATCTGTAAATATCGAGCGATGCAAATTTATCATGTGAGGATCGCCACTATTCGTCCTAAAGTCTCCAACAATCGCAGAAATCAGTCAATCACGATCGAATCCAAACACGCGAAGAACACAATCGTCCAGACTTCGATGTGTAACCAGAAACAAAAAAAATAACAACACCAAAATGTCAATAAAAATGTCAGGAACAAATTTCCTGAAGAGACCTCCACCGAAAGACGCGCACGCACCCTCTAGAGTTCTACGCGTGGTTGTCACGCACCTTCACCATGCACTATTGTGGTTGTCACGTGTCGGCTATCCAAGAGTGCCTTCACCTGCATGTCACGACAATGGTCTCAATTTCGCCAAACTCCTTGTGGATTAGTCGGAAATTACGAAATATGTCCGATTTTAGGCATTTTTTTGACAGTTTTTCAATTTGTTTTTCTACTTCATTTCTGGTGCTTTTTAGATTGATTTTTTATCAGTTTTTCGAGCCAAATCTACCACCTTAAATCTTTGATACCAATTGTCACGGAAACTTACTCCAAGGGTCGTCAAAATGGTATTTTGTTAGATAAGTTTCACATTACCTTTCTCTACAAAACAACAAATTCAAACGACTCCAACCCATAACCAATATATTCACCTCGGTTGCAACTTAATCTCACCCACAAAGAACATGATAATGGTGGATGATTTGTGTGTGAAATGAGAAAACACGGCTGCCTTATTGAGAGAGAAAATGTATGTGCATTGTGGATAGAAAAATCCAACTGTCATTACTTCCAAATATAGGCACTTGCTTCCTTCATCTTTGGTCTCCATTTTGCATCTCTTTCACTAATTTTTTCTTCTTGCCTTGTGGCTACAAATAATCACCATTATCTTGTCATTTGTGGGTAAGATTGAGGAGCAACCGAGGTGAATATATTGGTTGTGATTTGGAGTCGTTTGTATTAGATGTTTGGTAGAGAAAGATAACTTGAAACTGAGCCTGGAAAACACCATTTTGAAGACTCTTGGAACAAGCTTCCGCTACATTATTTATCCAAGTTAATTGTTAGAACTTATGGTCACTTGAATGAATTTGATTATGACTTATATGTCAATTGGATATTGTTATATATAGCTATGAATTGCATTCATACAATGACATGTTATGAAATTTATTAAATATTATGTACCAAGTAATCTATCTTTTAGTTTCTAACATATATAGCTTGTTATGCATGTGCTTTAAGCAATTGATCATCATGAGTATGTTGCTAGTTCAATTTAAAAGAAGCATGAATGTGAAAAATGCATTATGCATATTTCATGAATGAGATATTTTGAAGCATTATTGGAATATTAGCTTGACAATTGAAGAGAAGAAAGAAAGTTTAAGGAGTCACGTGTTTTGTGCCTATATTTGACTTGGTGCCCATAGCTAGCCTCGTAAATTAGTTTAGTGCCTATATCTAGTTAAGCTCAGATGGTAGGAACAATGATTGTCAAGTCCAAATAAGCTTTGATAGATTATGGGAACTGGTGATTCGATTCCAAAGCAAGGGAAAGAGAGGCAAGTAGCGAAATGTGATATTAAAATGAAACAATATAGGGGGATTTGAAATCCTAGTGGTTTCATTAATTGAGTTTCATAAACACTTTAGTTAGTTTAAAAATTTTATAGCATAGTTAGTTAGTTCTTAATTTAATTTGTCATCATTAATCTCTACAAATTGTGCTGTTTTGGTTAATGTAAGTACTAAAAAGAATCCAACTAAATAAGTAGTCATCATGGAAGCAATATCTTACTCATACTTTTTACTTGGCTACAAAATGGTACACTTGTAAGATTTTAGCACAATAGAAATCTTACATTTACCTCTAGATTATAGTCTTACTATCCATAGATCCTATATTGATCATTCACCAATATTTATAAATTTCTAATCATGCCCGAATGACATTGTGATAGCGATCTAGAATTAGCATAAAAAATTAATGCCACCAAAAATATGATAACCTCAAGTTAAGCGGTCGAGTATTAGAAATTAGTAATTGAAGATTCTACAAAGATAACAATCTATATTTAAATATCTATATTTTAACTTGTGAGATTGGTTTTTTCTTCACAATAAAAGAATGCAATATGTGCTAGTATATCCGTGAAGTTTGTTGAGAAAATATGTGCATCTGAAATAATTAAAATTAAATGTCTCTATGTGTGTGTGTGTGTTTTTTTTTTTTTTGATAAATTATTTTGTGGAAATTTTTATTCAAGTCATATCCGTCCTTTTTTTTTTTGATACCCAGGTATACACTTTCGGCGACTAATCCTGGGGTCTATGCCTCGATCCCTCAAGACGCAGACCAGATAAATCGTGAGATGTGCCCCAAACTGGTCAGGGTCCAAGAGTCCCCATACTGATCTGCCAAAGTAAAAGTGTGTTTCTTGAAGTTGTACTTTTATTGGCAAAGAGTTAACTTGGAACGTAGATGTGACAGCTTACAGTCAATAGGATGAAAGACTTATAAAGGGTCACACTTTTCTATTTGAGTATTAGATACAACAAACAAGTCTTATCCTTATCCTTCTCCTTCTCTATATGCTTCTCATCCTCCTTCTTCTCTTATGGTTTTTGATAAGAGAAAGATCTTAGCGATTTTCTTGAGTAATCAATAGAGAAAATGGTTCTGATTTTAGACTTTAACAACAACCTTGGTGGTAGAGTGAATTTCTATGATATTTTGGTATTATCTTGGTGGTTTCAGGCTTGTACCTAAATGTTGTAGGAGAAATTTTTATTTTAGTGTTCGAGCTATGCCCACAGTATTAAATGCTCAAAGGTTGAGTATCGTTTGAAGTATGTGAACATCCATATCCTTCTAGATGAAAAGTCGATTGTGTTCTCTAATTTCTTACAATACTGAGGACGTTGTGGGAGTAAACGTATTATGAGATTGTTCAAACTACATGGGCTATTTGTAGACTCCCCTAAATATGAATATAACCTAACACACATATATAGAAAATGTAAGGATTTTAGTTGAACATGTGGACTTATATGTGAAATATTGTGTTTTAAATTAAAGGCTATCAATTTTGGTTAAACCCATTTAAAGTAATCTAATAAGGTTTCGATATTTTGGGCTTTGAAGTATCTAATTAAAATATGAGCATTTATGTGTAGAGACCAAACATGTTCCTAATTTCATGATAGGTCGAATTAGGTCAATGGGCCATTAGTATATATATACCGTTATGGTCCCCGGATCACATGTGAATCATTCATTCTGTTCTGATTCTGGAAAGAAATAAAGAACTACTTGTTGATCTGGAAGACTAAAATCGTAGGGTTCATTCATTGCGATAACCATGTTTAATTCAAATACGCTTCCATTTCAGTTTACAAATTCTTGATAATCCAACATGAACGATCATTATGATGGTAAATATTTTTCTCAACAAGTGGTATCAGAGCATATTCATATTGAATCATTGAGAATCGAAATTTAATTTAATTCTTGATAATTTTATTGTTTTCAAAATTAACGATTCCGGTATTAGTTTTGTTAAATTTGAAAATTATTCGATCGGTTTTCCAGAATTTCAATTCTGTAAAAAAAAATTCCGACAGCCATGCAGCGCTGCGCACCTTGCAACGGCAACAAGTGCCGCGGCGTGTTATAGCGACGCCTCTTACTGCTACAAGGTACGTAACGCTCGCCGTTGCAACCAGCAGCGGCAAGCGTTGCTTCGGGTTTGGGGGGCAGTGTCGACGAGCGCCGCCCTCGGTCTAAACCAAAAAAATTAGGGTTTCAGGTTGGATGGAATTTTGGGGGTGGGGGCTTTGGTGTAAATTAGGTTATTTCAGGCCCTTGTTTGTAATTTCAAATTAGGATTAAGTTTTTTAATTTTTCAGCCCCTTAAGTTTAAAAGTTTGGTAATTCAACCCCTTAAAGTTAAAATTCATCCTATTGGGCCTTTTAAAGTTTTGAGTTTAATAATTCGGTTCCTAATGTTTGAAAATTAATTAATTTGGGCAATTAAAGTTCTGAATTTTGTAATTAAGCACCTAAAAGTTCGTAATTTGTTTAAATTGGTTCCTAAAGTTTTAAATAATTAATTTTTGACTCCTAAGGTTTCGAATAAGTAATTATTGACCCCTAAAGTTTTGGATAATTAATTTTTTGATCCCTAAAGTTCTGAATTATTAACTCTTAGGCCCCTAAAGTTTCAAAATAATTACCCTTTTCTTTTTTAAATTATTTTGTTTATACATATTACCCTTAGAGTGTTCTACATACATTTTAACTGAAATTTGGATAAATTTCCTCCATTGAACAACTTATGCAACAACAGTAAAACATAGAGGGCCAAAATGCTCATCATTAAAGACCAAGTTATGAGCTAATTGCTATATAGGTCTCGTTAGAACTATCGTGTTATAAAAAATAAGTTAAATCTTATTTGTTTCCACTGTATATCAAATATATTGATTGCTTCGTGGGCTTGAAAGGTGAAGTCATGCCTACGACATTTGGGGACATTGGACCCATTCCAGAAGTGAGGATATTCTTTATGAAAACCACAACAGCAGCAAAACACAATTTATAGTGTCAGCTGGAATTCCTTAAACTGTTAAAGATATACAAGGCCAAAAAAAATCCCTGTGCAAAGGTTTTTCTTTATTATATGTAAGAAATTTCCCTTGTTTTCATATGCAAATGCAAGCTCTTTATGATCAATGCTAGTTGTACAAAATTTGGTTATAAAATTGTTTGACAAGCTGAGTGTGGCATGATCAGGACCAAATTTCAAAAACAGTTTTTGAAATCATTGGGCCAAATCTTGCCACACTCATTTTGTAACTCAATTTTGTACACATAACATTGCTCTTTATAGAGACTCACGAAGACTATGACACTCGACTTTCAAGATAATCTTACTGCTCAAAGTTATTCTTAACTTACTGTTTGTTAATTTCCAATTTTGATCGATCGAATAAGATTTGAATGAATGATCAAACATTTTCAAGTTAAAATGGGTTTTTAGACTTTAAAATAAATAAATTAATTAAAACCATGATCCTCAATTTACGTTTTGTTGGGAGAATTAATTGATAAAATTTTGAGTAGAAGACGAGTACAGTCCATTATTATTGGTAAGTGATTAGTGAATTAAATTTGCGGAAAGGAAAAAATAAATAAATAAGGGGGTGTTTGATGTACATTATTGAGAAGAAAATGTATTTTATGATGCGGTGTGATGGAAAATGTATGGTTAAAAAATAAGAAAATTTTTTGAACTTACGTATAATATTATTTTATTGAAAAATATGTGGTTGAAATGAGTATTAAAATAATGAATTTTGGGAAGAATGCAAATGGAACAAGGGCTAAATAAAGAAACAAAAATAGTAATTGAAAAATAGAGCACAAAATACATACAACAACCCATGCCATCTCTTTCAACAAAAAGGCCAGTGGCATATTTTTGCGAGTTGTAAATAATTTAGGTGAAGATGTGGTTGGATTCCCAAAGTTTTGACTGTGGCAGCTAATCCCTTTCAAACTTACTACTCCCAAAACTTTTATGGACAGTGCTCTCAATTACCACTCTAATATTCCACTGCTGGATTAATCTATTTGTACAAGGATAGAACTCAATAAAAAAGTAAAAAAATTATCTACCCACCCCGCCTATGTATGTTATCTGTGGGGTTTATGTGAACACCCATCTATACATGAAGCATGATTGTTCGACTCCGACTCTTGTGTATGCAAAAGTTTGATTGGATGGGATCCAGTCGAGTACGACTTGACTCGAGCTGTTTAAATTTGAAAAAATTAAACTAGCAGTATATTTTTAGCGTACATTAAGCTTAACATTATGTAATGTGTAAAAAATTATTTCGTTGGTTTGACGCAAATGCTGTTAAAATAAATGGTCATGATACTGCTATGTTAAACTTAATGTTAACCACAATGTATATGTAGCAAAATTCAAATTTGAAACAATTCAAGAGCATTTTCAATTATGATGTCAATTGCTTGTCTTATATGTACTCTTCTTCGAATCATGCATGCTACATGATTATTAAGCTTAACATAAAACTTGACATAATGTCACATGATATTTTATCATTTGACAATTTAAAATACAGTCATTTTTTACATCTAATCATCTACTGCCACATGTAATTATATTAAGCTTTCTGTCAAATCCTTCTGACAAAATAACTTTATCCAACTTCTATTGTAAGGATAACTTAGACACCAATCCGACACATAGGCCTCCATGGATATTAAAACCAAGTATTCTTGAATATATGAATTATTAAGAATTTGCGTGGCTAGACTATTGTGGAGAAGAAAAATAGTATTCTCATTGATTAATACGATACAACAGACAAGGACTATATATAATCTGTACATGAAGCTAATTTGGAAGAAACTAATCACACTAAACTAGGCTACAATCTCAGATGATTACAATCGAATAAAACTAACTTAGTAACTAGAATATTTTGTAATTCCTATGATTGCTCCTCCATAACTCACGTCAACACTCCCTCTCAAGTTTGTGCAGAGATATTCTCAATGCCTAACTTATCAAGTGAGCTATGAATATTTTGCTAGAGACGACCTTTGTAAGAATATCTACTAGCTGGTCTTCTGACTTTACAAAAGGAAACTGAATTTGCCTTCTAGCTTTTGCTTGATGAAATGCCGATCTACTTCAACATGTTTGGTGCGGTCATGTTGAACTGGATTGTGCACGATTGCTATTGCTTTCTTATAATCACAAAATAGGTTCATTGTATCCTGAGATGAACACCTAATTTCCTCCAATAATCCTTTTAACCATAGTAGCTCACACAATCCTTTAGCCATGCCTCTAAACTCGGCTTTTGCACTAGATAAAGCTACCACCTTCTTTTTTCTTCTTTGTTGCTCCTCCAAGTGATCAGATTGCCTCCCACAAATATGAAGTAGCCTGATGTAGATTTTCTATCAGTAACATTCCTTGCCCAGTCTGCGTCCATATAGCCGTCGATGTACAGATGTTGGTTTTTCGTGAACATTAGTCCTCTTCCTGGAGAGGACTTCAAGTACCGTAAGATACAAACCACAGCACCCATATGGTCTTCACTAGGACAATGCATGAATTGACTCACCAAGCTGACTGCATAAGCAATATCAAGTCGTGTGTCAAATAAGTAGATTAGCTTTCGCATAAGGTGTTGATACCTTTCTTTATTGGTAGGAATCTGATTACAAAACTCTCCCAAACCATAGTTTTAAACAGCTCGTGTATCAGCAGGTCTACAATCAAGCAATCCTATTTCAGACAACAAGTCAAGCACGTACTTCCTTAGGGATATAAATATGCATCTTTTTGATCGAGATACTTCAATCCCCAAAAAATACTTCAACCCTCCAAGATTTTTCATCTCAAATTCAGTTGCTAAATGCTCTTGTAATTCAGAGATTTCTTCATTGTCATTCCCTGTAATTATCATATCATTAACATAGATTATAAGGGTTGTTACCTTCTCTAGTTGGTATTTTAAGAAGGGAGTATAATCTGAATTGCTTTGTTTGAAACCATGTTTTCTCATAGCAAGGCTAAATCATCCAAACCATGCTCTAGGGGATTGTTTCAATCCATATAACGCCTTTTATAACTTACAAACTACCTTCCCTTGTGTCAAAGAAACAAAACTAGGTGGAATGTCCATGTACACATCCTCCTCAAGATCTTCATGGAGAAAGTCATTTTTAACGTAAAATTAGTACAGCGACCAGTCCAAGTTTGCAACAAGAGAGATTAATACTCTCACAGTATTTAATTTTACTACAGGTGAGAAAGTTTCTTGATAATCTATCTCATATGTCTAAGTATATCTCTTTGAAACAAGCCTTGCTTTATATTTTTCAACTGATCCATCTGCTTTGTGTTTGACAGAAAACACCCATCTACATCCCACAGTTTTCTTTCCCTCGAGCAATGGCACAAGTGTCCAAGTATCATTTTTCTGTAATGCTTTCATCTCTTCCTCTATCGCTTGGATCCATTTGGGATTATTCATAGCTTCATTCACTGTATTAGGAACATTATTTGTGGATAATTTATGAACTAATTCCTTGAGAGGTTCAGACAATCTTTGAGTTGAGATATGGTTGGAAATTGGGTACTTTGACTTGCTCATTCCATGATTGGGTGAATAACGGTTTGGTGGTTGCCCACGATTATGCCTGAAAGGTAGTTTATAGCCAGCAGAAATATTTTGAGATGAGTTTAGAACTTGTACCTTAGGAATGTTCTCGGTATTCTCAAGAGATTGGTCTGATTGTGGTACTGTCAGGTCAAGGGAGGGTTGTTCACTTTCAATTTCGATAGTTTCTCCATTTTGATCTGCTCTTTAAGGTTGTTGTTCGATCTCTATTTCGACATACTCAACATTTTGAATCTCTTTTCTTTGGTTTATCAGTATTATCATCGATTCTCTTGGCTGAACTTCCGGCCCTACATCATTTGAAGTTTCTTCGAAGCCTGGCCAATTTTCCCAACTCGATTCTTCACTCATCATCTCCCCCTTAAGAGATGAGCAGGAAGATTGAGAAGTGAAGAAATTCTCTGATTCAATAAAGGTGACATCCATGGTGGTATAGAGTCACCTTGTAGCTGGATCATAACATCAGTGTCCTTTAGGTATACAACATTCACCACTGTATCTGTCCAAAATCGTTTAGGTACATATGCAGTAGTCAAGAGAGCTCGAGTGATTTCCAAGATGTGCATATTCTTGCGCTCTGCAACACTATTCTGCTGCGGTGTTTGAGAAAAAGACACCTCATGAAGCAAACCATATTCCTGAAAATATCTGTAAAATCGAGCATTATCATATTCCCCACCATTATCAAATATAAGAATCTAAATTTTAGAAGAAAATTGTGTTCGAATCATACTATGGAATGATCGGAAATTTCAAACACTTCATGCTTATGCTTCAACACATAAAGCTAAGTCATTAATGTACAATCATCAACAAAGGTTACAAACTGTCGAACACTAGAGGGAATAGTAATAAGAGAAGGGCCCCAAACGTCAGAATGAACAATAAAAAATGGAATGTCACATTTATTCAAACTGATTGGATAAGGTACACGATGACTCCTAGTTTGAATACAAGCTTCACACTTAAAGTCTGACTCATTAACATTTGTAAATAAATTTAAAAATAAACATCTCAAATATCGAAACAAGGGATACCCAACCGATTATGCCATAACCAAATCTGTCTTTCCTTGACTCCAGCAGAATACATATTATTTGCTATACCATAACAGAAATCATCCATGTAATACAGATCCTCCCTTTTAGTACCACGACCAATAATCTCCTTGGTGAGAATATCCTGAAACAGACAGAAGCTAGGATACATTAGAGCACAACAATTCAATTCATCAGTCACTTGTCCTATAGATAACAATTTATTGGAAAGTGATGGAACTAGTAAGGTATTTGGTAATGAAAAAGAAGGAGAAAAAGCAACTATTCCAACCCCTGTCACTAAATATGTTACTCCATTAGCATTGGCAATGCATATCCGTTTCGGTTGAGTGACTTCAGAAAAATTACATGGATCAAATGTCATGTGATCTGTTGCCCCATAGTTAATGATCCAGCCATCATGGTTCCCCATTTTCAAGCAAAAAAAAAACATAACCTTGGTTAACTAAATCATTCTGAGCAAACTGTTCACTAGTGGAGATAGAAGATTCTTGTTGTGGTACAAAAGAAAATCGACGCTCTACGCTCATAAGAGCTACACGACTAGGATTATCGTCTTCACTTGCTTCACGTTTTTTCTTTGCGTTGAGTTCATGATAACCGTGTAGTTTGAAGCATGTTTCTTTGGTGTGTTTCGTATTCCCACAATGCGTACATCATCACCCTTCCCCTTGTGCCTTTGGTTTTATAACTGTGTTAGGCTTTCCATTTAATGGCATTTGAAAATATTATTGTTGTTGAGATTTTTATCCTCCCCTTGAAAGCATGGCACCACCAGATATGGTATCTTCATTTGTCATCATTACGGATTGCCTCAAATCCTCTCTTCGGACTTGTAGATAAGCATGTTCTACTGTTGGGAGTGGTTGTATTAGAAGCATATCTGCTCGAATTTTGTCAAGTCGATCATCAAGTCCATCTAAGTAGGTGTAAACTCTATCCTCCTGTAAAATGGAGTTATATTTATGTATATCAGTATCACATTTCATAGGATTTGGTTGGCGAAAATCGATCTCTCCACAAGCGTTACAAATTATTGTAGTATATCTCGATAGATCCTCCTCCTTGTTTGAGTCTAGTTACTTTTCCTTTGAGATCATATACTTGTGATGTATCAGTGCCATCAAAGTACGTTGTAGCAATATTATCCCAAACAGCCTTAGCCGTTGGGAATTTGATAAAGTTACTAACTAATTTTGGATCTATAGAATTGACTAGTCATCCTTTCACCACTGCGTTTTCAGTTCTCCACTTTCTAAATGCAAGATTTGTTTGCAGGGGCTGTGGAAATTCTCCATTTATGTATCCCAGCTTGTCTCTGCCTGAGATATACGTCTCGACAATTTGTACCATAGTGCATAATTGGTACCATCTAACTTGATTACAATCTGTGTAGCAGGTTCATGACTTGAGATCTAGTTCTGGGTTTGATTTTGGTTTAGTACTCGTGGAAAACTCAAAGATGGGAAAAATCACGGGCAAGAGCGGAAAATCTACAAATAATAAAAATGGAGAATTACAAAGGATGACTTTAGACCAAACTAATAAGTTAAATAATTGATCAATCTCAATATATGTTGTACACCAAATATTTATAATAAAAGAATCCATAACTGATTAGGAGAATTAATACAACAAGAGTCTAACAATTTGAAATCTTATTATAATACGTAAAATCAAAAATGAAGTATTTAAGTTGAAATAAGAATCTTCAAAATGTCAAATACGTCTTTGACTTCTTCGAGATTTCTTTAAGGCGTACTATCAACTCCCAATAGAATTCGGATTTCAACCTAATTCTAACAAGTTGATTGAATTATTTTTTTAACTTTATGTTTAACTTTTTAAAAATAATTCAAAAAATTGAAAAAGGTCCAAATGTGTGCATAAGTTATGAGCTTGGTTCAAGAATAATATTCGATTGATTCTACAAGTGTATGTATCGTGTAAGTAATAAAGTAGATTTTTTTTAGTACAAATTAATATCGTTCACAAATTACTAATATTTACTATCAACTTTTGTTCTAACCTAGCTTTAATTTAAATTAATGGGATAAAAACTTAACAAATCAAGAGTTTAGCTTATGTTTGGCCTCCAATTTTTTTTTCCAAAAACTAAGGGCATGTTCTCTTTACTGTTTTCAGACCATTTTCAGTTTTCAGTTTTCGAAAACACCGGAAACATATTTACTTACCTATTTTCAGAAACGAATTTCCAAAAACGAGTTTAAATTTACAAAGAAAAGGGAAAACATTAAAAAATTCGGTTTTGCTGTTTTCAGTTAAAACCAAGTCAAAACTTCATTTCTTCTATTTTTTGAAAATAATTTTTCAAAATGACAAAAATAACGCGTTTCCAGCAATTTCAAAATTGACACTCAAAACACAAAATTCAAAATGAATTCAAAACTCAAAACTAAAAACTGAAATATGAAGAGAACAACCTCTAATTTTTTCAAAATTCATTTTCAACCACACATTCAGCCATAAAATAATATTACACGTAAAAAAAAATTTCCTTATTTTTCTAATCACACATTTTCCAAAAAATCACTATTTCAAAACTTATTTTCCCCCAAATTTTTATTAAAATGGAGCCCCAAGGGCTTAAGTTATACTAATTTATCTTAAACTAATTTAACTTAATCTAACTAACCTAATTAAATGGAAATTCCTATTTCACTTAAGTTATTTAACATTTATTCAATCCAATTTCATTAAGCTCATTTGCATATGTATAACAATCGAATTAACCTATTGTAACTACTAATATTTCTCAAGCAACGCTAATCATATTTATATGTTCGAATTTATTATATTTCTATATAAATTTACATACATATGAACACTTTAATCTACATGAATTCCATCAAGATTATATAGTCTATAATTATCTCTCTCTCTTATAGCACGTGTCACTTATTGTATGGGCAAGACAACTATATTTTCATCTCAATCTCAATATTGTCCTTAAAACAAACAATTGACGATGAAGCAATTGAATGTTATTAAAACACAATAAGCAATTAACACATTATCAAGTTGATGAAATATTTGGAATTAAATAACTATTAAACCTAAACTACATTGTTCATCCTACACAATCAATTATTTAATAATCATAATTGGAATTAAATAACAAAAGAATGAAAAACGGGATCATTACATTAATAAAGGAAGAAAAGAATACAAACAACTATTATTCTTCAACACCCAATTCCCAACAATGGATATTTAGTCCAATCAGGATTATTCAAATTATTGAAATTTATGCTTTGACTTTGCAATTTGGTCCTTGTTTATTCTTTTTAGTTCAAATTGAGTCCTCATATATTGCAATTGAGGTCCTTCACTTTTCAAACGCGACTCTTTGGTCCCAAACTTTCAAAATATATCCAACTTGGCTTTTTGCTCAATTATTAATATTTTTCATCCGTTCTCGTCCAAAATCTGGATTTCTCCTAAAATAAAAAGCACACAAAAGTTAAGTTCCCATTTGGTTTGTGATTGAGTTTTCAGCTTTGAGTTCATTTTCAATTTTCTATTTCGAAGATATATTTTAAAATTGCTAAAAATACGTTTGGTTTGTCATTTTGAAAAATCATTTCTCAAAACAGAAAACTAGAAAATATGTTTGGTTTGAGAATTTGAAAAATTATTTTCTGATATTTTATTCCATGAAATTGATTATTTAATAAAAATAGAATAATTTTATATTGATATATTATCATGTAAAAGTTGGTGAATCCTATATTATTTTTTTTCCTCGTTATAAAAGTAAAATAAATAATGAATTGAATTCAAAATATAGGAAATAAAAATAAAAATTATGACTTGGATTTAAATAGAATAAAAAATATTGGAAATAAAAATAAAAATAAATGAAGTGATTTGGAAATATTCTTATCTATGTTTATGTAAATAATCGTAAGAGCTTGAACTTTTTTTTTATTTTATTATTTTATTTTTCTACAATTTTTTTTTAAAAATTCAAAATATTTATTTCCATTTCTTAGAATTTTTTTTCCAAAATTTTAATTTTTTTAAAAATTTTTTTAGAATATTTAAATTTTATTTTTTGAATCTACTCTTCTTCAATTTTATTTTTTAATATTTTATTTGTTGGATTTTTTTATTTTAAAAATTTTTATTTAAATACTTGTATTTTCATATTTTGAGTATTTTCAAAATTTCACTGAAAACACCCGAAACGTCAAAAATATATTTTGAGTTTTATGTTATTAGTTTTTTCTTGTTTTTGAAAATGCGTTTTCAAAAATATCACACCAAACACATTTCAGTATTTTGCAAAATTGAAAATTAAAAATAATTTGAAAATAGCAAACCAAACGCACCCTACGTATCTAATTCGTAAAATTACTCCCAAAATCTATTTTTTATGGTCAAGATAAATGTAATATTTACACTTATTAAATAATAAAATTCTTCCCACAACTCAATCAACTTTTACACCACTGAATATGTTACGTAGAATTTGCCCCAATTTGAATGCATCGAACATTTAGCCCCTGTTTGACAACCGTTATTTGAAAACTCTTTTTCTATATATTCATTTTCAATCACACATTTATACAATAAAATATTTTGTATGTAAACCCAAAATTTTATCATTCTTTTAACCATACATTCTTCTGAAAATCACTATTCAAAATATTTTTTTTCAAATAATGATTGTCAAATATAGGCTTATCACAGCTCAATTCAGCAGGAATAATAATTAAATTGAAGTCATAAAGAATTGAGATCCTATCGGTTCAATCTAGTTCTAGATTTCAACGATGAATCATAGTACACCCAATAAATCATAGTTCTAATAGTACGTAAATGAAACATAGTACACCAACGTGCAACAAAATTAGACTATTTTAAGACATTAACTCCAAAAAAAAAGAGTTTGGCTTGATTTTGCTCTTTCACAAAGAACCTATAACTCTTTAACAAAAGTAATAATAGTTCAAATAACCAGGCCGAATTGACCCTGTCCACCTTTATTACCACTAGACTAGAAGTACCATGTACCTTGGCGTTCAAATCTAATACACGAGGACTAGCATGAAAAGTTCATTCTCTACTTGTTTTTTGACCAATTGTACTTATAGTAAACAAGTGCATAAATTGTTGGTTTAGGGATTATGCAAATGTTGTTACAAAGCTTACAAGATGGAGTAGCTAATATATCTACTATAATCAATATTTTTTTATTTCCTAAATTCAATTTATTTTGGGACTAACCATTACCCATGGCCAGTATGTGCTCTTTCTGCAGTTAATAATTGTTGCCTTAAGCGACTTAAGTAAAAGATTGACAAGGAATCACAAAAGTTCATGTGACTCGACCCCAAAATGGCTCCGTCCAACTCATAAAACATATAGTATATGACATGATTAATATGTTATATTAAATAATAATAATAATAATAATAATTTTTCTTTTTTTCAATTGTCCTCTCGTGAGAAGATGGTTGAATATGTCCAACAAATAAAATATTTCTTCTCTCAATTGTATGAATGATCAAAAGGACCATTTCACCAATTCTTCTCACTTGCATTTCTTTGTTGCACCAGTTGAATGAAAACGGTGAAACAACCAAGCACAGAACGGTGTCTATAACTTAGCAAACTTGATATATATACTTCAAGTTTAATCTCAAACCTAAGTATGATACAAGAAAATGATTTAATTGCCAAATCCCAAAACTTCTCTTTGTAGTGAGGCTTAAGGCATTGAGTTAAAAAAAAAAAAAAGGCTCCCTTCAATGATTGTAACGGCCAGGCAATCCTGAAAGATGCTTACTCAAAGCCCTGTCCCTTCTGAAATGATTTCTTCCTCGGCCTCTCCCTCTACCCCCAGCATTTCCACGGCCTCCTCGTCCACCAGCCTCGTCAGTACCTGCTCCGTCATCTTGATCCTCGTTTGACTTCGCAAGCCTTTGAACTGCACCTAAAGGAATATTGCCACCTTGTCCAAGCCCATGGATAAGTTCTTTTTGTGCTTGATTAACCAAAGCAGCTTCGTTGTAATTAGCTGCAGCAACAGAACCTTCGACTTTGTAACTGTAGTTCTTACCATCCTTGACATAAAATTGGGGCTTTTTGCTACGTGAGTTCCACTTTGAAGTAGCAGCATTTGAAGTAGAGCTTCCACCATCAGCATCTGATTTTCTTCGCCTCTCTGAGTCCATTCTGTCCATCAGAGAATCATCATCACCAATTCCAGAATCGCCAACACTCAGACCCAAATCATCAAAAGAGTCGTCATACTCGTCTTCATACTCAAGTTGTGATGCCAAAGCTGCTGTTTTTGATAAATCCTTTTCATTTTTAGAGTCTAGGGTCTCAGAATCAGGTACGTTGTCTGTGCGCTTCCTAATGAACCTCCCAACTGAAGATGAGGATGAAGTAGAAGGAACTCTACTTTGATAGTTTGCAACTCCTAGTTCCACAATTTTGGGCAGATCCCCTGCAGACTCCACTAGTTTCCCCTTCCCCTTGTCATACTTACTCACGGGTGGGGCAGATTTGGAAGCTGGAACTTTTTCCATTGATATGTCGAGAGACAGTAATTCTTCATGGAGTGTACCCTCCAGTATCCTCTGAATCACTTCTTCCATGTCCTGGTTATAGGCTTCAAGACAAGCAGCTAAGAAACCTTTACCATAATCAGGGAAAAGATCCTTTATTTGACTGATTTTTGACTCTATAATTGCAGTGTCTTCATCAGCCTGCATCCCGTTGCTTGTACTTGGCAATGGAACAGAGCTTTTCTCCTTGGTATCAGTTCCCAGTGGATGTCTCATAATCCCAGAAAGAAGCTGGAATTGTTCATTATCTATTGACATCCAACCTTCATAAGAAATCATAAAATCAATTAATCTGGAGTTCATTGACAGAAAGCATGGGTTGAATGTGCTGAATAACGAAGAAATAGTGTCATAAATCATCTCCAATATACAAAACACAATTACTTGCACATCAAGTCATCATCAACCAATCATTTACATGACATGTCCAAGATGAAGTTGTTTGATGTATGGTAATTTGCAGAAGACGGTATTTTATATAAAGAAACTATGATGGAGATAAAATTTGAGGAGAATTTTGGTAATAAAATATTTTCTGGTTAAGCACAAGTTAGATGAATATATGGAAGTACAATTAGTTTTGGAATGAATGAGGTTTGAAGAGGATGTGATATATAGAATTACATGAAAACCAGAAAGTGCTACAGGGATTCGATGGGATCCATAAAGCTAAAAGGCAAGTTTTACATAATTATTATTCTAGTAACTATGTTCTATGCAGTGAGTGTTGGATTTTACCACAAAAAAAAAAAATTAAATTGTGCATAACATGAATCTAGTGAAAAATGAGGATTAAGATGGAAGCGTGCCATCACTAGAATAGATAAAAATAAGAAATGAGAATATAAGCTAATAAATGAAGGTGATTTATCAATTGACAGTAAATTAAAAGAATGATAACTTAGGTGCTTGGGATATGTCTTACGTAGACCTAGAGAAACACTGGTCATAAGATTGTTGATGATCCTTTACCCGAACAGCATATTGGGTCCTCAATGCAATGGTCGAAGAGTATAATAGCAAAGAGAAATTAACTTGGACTTATATGATTGCAAGGGGCTTAATTTAGCCATGCTTAGTATCCATTTTCTAAAAATCATTTTTCCCCAAACTCATTTTCAACTATACATTTTCCCAATAAAATAATTACACAAGTGGATCCATAACTTTTCCTACTTTTTAAACACACGTTCTCCAAAAAAAACACTTTTCACAAAATTTATTCTGAAAAAATCCCTACCAAATAGGGGTTTAATTGTATCTAATGATAGATACAATAATGGACCAAACGGAGTGGCAAAAGGTATTTACAAAGCCGATCCCCTTTTTATTAGTTATAAAACTTTGTTTGCCGTACAATCAAACTATAAAATAAATTATGGACGTTTATATCACACCCTACTAAATAGATGATTCACAACATCTAGCTATTAGAGATATATTTGATGATATAGTTGAGAATATTATGCCCCTGTTTGATCCCCTTTTTTTCAGAATATACTCTGTAAAAAAATGATTTTTTTGGAGATTTAGTAGTTAAAAATAGGGAAAAGTTTGGATTTACGAGCAAAATTTTTTGCGATTCTTTAAAACTAATTTGTCACTAAACTCATTTTTAAACACACAAGTCTCCCTATAAAATGATATTATATGTGAATCCATAACTTCCCTACTTATTATCCACACATCTCCAAAAAAAATATCATTTTTCACAAAATCTGTTCTAATAAAATTTAAATCAAACAAACAATTTATGAGAGAACGCACGGTCGAAAATGAGTGGGAAAAAATGAGTTTCAAAAAATAGGGCTCAAACAAGGGCTATAAGTTTATTCTATGCCAGATCTCAAATGCACTCGACCTGATTTGTTAGTTTCAAATAGCATTTTTCGTTCAATTATCATGACATAAAATCTTCTAAAGGAAAAAGAAGAAAGGCAGGCATTTCAAACACTAGATTGTCATACAAATCAATGAACAGTCACTAATGCTTCAATGCATAATAGGAAATCTCTTTAGACAAAATACTTGAGCAAGCACAAAATTATGCATAACAAAAGTATTTGCAGCAGGATATCTTGAAATACAACATAAGACAGTAATTATTCCATATTAACCATGAACATATATCGTCATGTCTATACACATTGTATATAGAGAAAATCAAATATATTTTTTAGTCGCCCACTGACGCGTTAGATCTAATGATTCATAGTTGCGTCAATAGTCTGCTGCTCAGAAATTTGTTGACGAACTCAAAACAGGTATGTTTTCTAAGTGACGAAATGAAAAGCAGAAAATTCCAACTGAAGAAATAAAAAACATATTTTGCACAGAAAATTTTACCTGTATTTTGCAATAATTCAATACTGCTCATTATCATGTGGTTTTTCTCAATGTTTTGAAAAAATGTACCCCCAGTTTGTCTACCAGATACATGTGAGTAGTTTCCACCGAGATCTCTTAATGACTGTATTAGAATGTCAGCCCTTATGGCAGGGTCCTCCACATTTGCGGGAAACATCTTCATGGAAACAGGAAAAGAACAACTCCCTTCAAATACATCGTCGCTTAGATAGCAGTAGTTCAATATTTTCCAACCAAATTTAGCTATCCTTCTTGATAGCATATTCAGACTGATAAAAACACTTGAGAGCATATCACTCGATGTTTCCCGATTTCCATCCTCTACTGCATATCTAATATTGAAACCCCTCCATAAAGAAGGTAGCAGTGAGTCATGTAACCTTGCTAGGGTAGTAAGCAATTCCTCATTTCCAAAGCTGCAAAAACAACAAATCTTGATGAAACAGTAAAGCCAAGCGAATGCAGTTGCGGGAAATAGGACAGTCTCCCAAGAGAAATAAGGGGAGGACAAACTATAGGTCCAGGAAGAAAAACAATGAAAATATCAAAATAACTGTCTGCAACGTGTTATTTGTCCTATTTCTCAAGTATTTGGCATCAACCCTCACAGAGACGTAACAATTTCGACTGGCATAAACCTCTTAAACCACTGGTAACCTAAATATCGAAGCAAATGGATTCATGCAATTCACTTCAGGTAAACACTTGCTTCACAATATTATGTTGAGTAAAAGTAAGTTAAAGACTCTATGATACAAATAGTATTGAAACTTTATAAGTACAACATGCAGCCATCATCAGCATTTATTTGTTTTGTCATTTTTAATTGATACAAATGTAAACTATGATGGCAAACTTCATTAGATGTTGTCTCAGGAAGATATGAGCATGAGGGGAAAAGGCATACTTTCTCAATTCTTACTAGGGGAGGGGGGTGTGCGGGCACAGTCCTGTTTACTTAAGGTTTTTCGAGCATTGGAACATACCCGTTTAATACAGGTATTCTTCACATGGAGCTAATTACCGAACTAGAACTAACCGGTTCTAGTTTGGTCCTAAAACAAAAGGAATTGTCTTCTTTATTTTTATGTTCCATGAGAACCTCCTCCTATCTGCGATCCTCACCTACGTAACTGCCCATATTTTATTTCAGCAAAAACCCTTTAAACAGAAAAATATATTCAAGAATTAGGAGATGAAACATCTGAGAAAATACCCAAATTGTATTTTGGTTGAATATTTGAGAATGGAAAGATCTGATTAAATGTGAAGTAAGAAATGAGGAAGATGGAGCTTGCAAAGGAGCTAAAGAAAAAAGAACCAGTCCTGGTGTTCAGATCTTGGTCAACACTTGGAGGATGTTTTAATAACCAAACTCTGCTTTTTTTTCCATGGAACCGAATTGGCCAGTTCAGTCTGAGTGGATCCACTGTCCATCCCTAATTCTTACAATGATGATAAAGTTTCACTATATATATGAAAGAAAGTCTCAGATTTCCAGTAGCAAGTTCAATACCTCATTTCAACCGGAGAGGTGAAGAAGACGGCTGCAGGTTTGTATGCAGTAACAAAAGAATCCATTGATACAACTGCATCATTTACGAAGTCCATAACCTGTAATGATTAAAATTGAGGACAAATCACAACAGAAATGAACTAAAGCATCTATGAAACACATCTAAACAGACCAGAAATGAATAGTGCAACAAAGTTCAATGGTCAAGATAGTCATAATATAAATCTATTTTCCAATGTGTCAAACAAGCCAAACTTAGTTTAGTTAAAAATGTGTTACAATAAACATTTCAATGTATAATGTTGAAAAACTGTCTTCCCTGGACTTTATGTGGAAAGATTTTCGTAATATATTGGGAGAAAAGAAATGTACTTTCATATCAGTATGAATGGTACAAGATTTTTCTCTTTAAGGAAGATTTTTTTTCATTTTTTGGGGAAGGGGGGAAGATACTATGGAAAAGTTGCCAAATAATCTGATAAATACCTCCAGATAGTCAGAATGAAGGTGATTTGATCCTAGGTCTTTCCCACCACCAGAGCTAAGTAAAACCTGCTCATAAGTAATAAACCACAAATAAAATATTTATGTTCATACAATTCAGAAACCCTTGGGCAGTAGCTCAATATTCTGCGTAAAGTTTAAGACTGCATAATGATTTAAATTACTGAAAATTCTCAAGTTCCATAGAAGACTTAAGCAACTTTCAGTCAGTCAAACATGCAAAACAAAGAGATAACAGCAATTACTTCTAGGACACTCATGGTATAAGTACTCTACCTTGACATTGTACATCCAAGTGAAACAAGCAAATGCTCTTTAATAGTTCTATCATTTTCTAAATATCTGACACTATGTTAAACTTATCCACAAGAACGTCGTTAAACAAATTATACATTATACAAATAATCCTAGCTAAAATAGTCCTGAGAATATTAATATACCAAATTGTTGCTCAAAACTTGAAATTCTAAATTATCCCTCACCTTTTTTGGGACACAAATGTGCCACGGTACTGTCCTCTAAATAAAGAAAAATACTTAAGCTACGAGACAATGCAAGGGTCTCCTTTTATGCAAGAAAACAAAAATGATTGACTGGAACACAGAAAATCCACCTAAAGATCTGGTTTTTTATCCAGCGAACAAAGTTCTTCTTGATTCTGTTTTAGGTATTATGACATTGCATTTTCCTACATAAATTAGCTTGGAAAATCTGGTGGGATATTAGCTGGATGAAAATTGTTATAGCTCAAGATTAGCTGATGTTTGAACACCATATTTCTAAGCAGAAGCGTGATTCCCAGTATCGATGCTGAATATTGTAACTTTTTGATAGTTCACAATAAAGATTGGGAGTTTTCTGTTAAAATTTATGGGAACTGGAATCAGACAAGTTAAAGATAGGTTTCAGGCACAATGTTGCTGTCAATTGCATATGAAAAAAGCAAAAGATTTAGACCGTTCCAAAATAACAATTAAAAATCTATGTGAAAGATTTTGATACTGCGAAATGCAGATTCCATGCAAGAGGTATAAAGCATTAAAGCGATATATTGAGATGGATCCATATAGAATGGCTACTTCCTGCAACTACATCTAATACTTAGACAGTCAATGGTGTTGAATATGTGATGTGCGTTGCTATTATCTAAGACAAGGTCGTTTTTGTCCCCTACTGACACTTTCATTTATTTCTTTTACTGTAAATGCGCTTTTTGGGATGCAATTTCATAGGCATTAGCTATTTAGCTTATTTGGGTTTTGAAATTGATATCATGTACTTTGCATACATCCCCCTTAGAATGAGCATTGAACTAAAAGTACACAATGAGATTCAATATTTTCGTAAAATCTCAAATTGTATAAAGCAACACAAAGTAGAATTGAAAGAAAGAAGATTACTAAACCTCCAAAGATGAGCCACATCGCTGATACATAGTCTGGACAACGTTTAAGAAATGAGATGCTAATATGGGCAAATCATCTTGGACACCTGGTTGTGCCTTCATCCCATTCACCACCTGGAAAATAAGTAACGACATAAGAGAGAGGTGTAGACCAGCAGTAGTGCTGGTAGTGGTGGCAAAGGAAAAATTATGACTCTGAGTGGTCAAAGTACATTATTTCCTTATTAAAAGGAGATTAGGGAAGACAATTTTTTGGGTTGAGCTTTCAGTAGGATTTATTTTTCCACCTTTGATGTCACCTATCAACCATACAAAGGAAAGGAAGAGTTTGAATTGCTTTTCCTGTTTAGGTGATTCCACATGAGCAAAATATTGCCTTAATCGTATATGCAATTGGATTAGCGTATCCTATTTTCAGTATGTATTTTGACCTTAATGCAAGAAATTGATAGCCAATATCAACTTGAGGAAAAAATTATTAGGTGGTTAAAAACCAAGTGATGTAACATGCCCACCACCACCATCCTGCATGATCCCTCTCCAAACAGAAAATAATATCTCCATCCAAACACGCTGTAGCACATCATCCCCATTTCCGACACAGTCATTGTGCAACCACCATTACCACCCAGCCTTTTGGAAATAATATTCCCCCACCAATGATATTCTGCTGAATCCATCCCCAAACCATAATGAGATCTCCATCCCAACACATTGTTGCAACCAACATTCCCCATTTCCAACAGTGTCAATGTGCAGCCACCACTACCACCCAGCCTTTTTGAAAATGACCACCTGATGGGGCATGTGACTTGATGGCAATAGAAACTTGCGTAGATACACACTTATTCTAGGAAGGACAAATATTGAATAAATTGTGATTTATTTGATCGATTTCTCTACTAGCATTGAATTAGGTAATTTCCATTTTGTTAGTTCAGTAGATACAATGAACCAGAATCAAACATGGTTATGTGAGAGGGAGGAAGGGAAGATAGATAGTAATCAATTGAATTAAAACTTTGCAAATTTCTCCAAGATAAACGAAATAATTGATATTGAAGTTACTGTTAATAGGAAGGACAGAGGACAGGTTATTACATAAATAAATAAGCTGCTAGCCACTTTGATTGCAAATACATACCAATGTTTTAGTCAGATCTTCATTTTCATGACCATAGATGGCACATATATCTAACAATTTTGGCAAATCTAGTAACTTCTTGTCCTGCAAAAGGGCTACAAATAAAATTGATAAATAAAGTGTACCGATAAAACAACTGTTAAGATATAACATGTGTAGAAGAGTGCATATTCTTGAAAAAATTTGCAATTGGATATACGTCATTTATGACTGGTCGTAGAAGGAAAGTGGAACAGATTTTGCGAAAAAATGGAGATTGAAGAAAAACAACACACCAGCATGATCCTTTGGACTGAGAACATCAGCAGCCTTAGCCCCAGGATCCCGATTGGAAGATCTACAGCAAATGAATTTCCAATCCGTTAGTGAGCCCAAAAGTCAAATCCAAAACCATAATAATCTAAGAAACCAATGAGGTATGATAGTCACTTACAATCGATACAAAACCATGAAGACACGCTGACATAACTCAAACTCACCAACAATCACTCCAGCAACTATTCCTCTTGCTCCACGATACGGGAAATCATACCACCTACTTCTAAATTTTAGAAAGCTTTCAAGGAAATCGTGCAATGATACATCACTGGCCACTGAGAGAAGGGAAACAAATCAAAATAGTAGAATGGTTAACCTTTCTAACCGACCGAACAGCACAATATTAAGAATTAGTTTGTTGCTCGAGAACACTTTAGCCCTGTTTGGTATTCTTTAAAACTCATCTTTAACCACAGGTTCTCCCAATAAAAAAAATTTTGCACGTGGATCCATAACTTTTTCACACTTCTTCCCCACACATTCTCCCAAAAAAAATCAATTTTCACAAAATCTATCCTCAAAATCTACATCAGACAGGCCTTTTATAATTTTTGGATGTCCTTCATTATTCATAACGCAAATAACAACACTTATCTTCTGGCGAATGTATCATGATACTTTATAACCATATTCTAGAGCTTCCCACAAGCATAAACTTAACAACGCACCACTTTATAAACTCTTTACAAAGCTTCCTGCTAACATGAACTAACATTGCACCGCGTAAATTTTCCATTCTATGGCCACTCATGCAAAGGAACAATACCAAGTTTGCATAAAAAATATCACTTTTAGGAGTAGGCACATAAAAATTCCATCCAATCAATCACTTTATTTCTTCAAGAAAATAATTATCGAAGTACCCTAACAATATTTTTGTTTTGCTAAGCTTCAGAACCCGTTTAACAGAACTCTTATATATCCAATTGTCAATAATAGATATACCATAACTCATAACTAGCAATTGGTATTTAAAAAAACGCAAGAATCAATAAATATTAAGAGAAAAACTACCTTCCTTCCAGAACTCCCTGGGGCTCAATTTCAGCAACCTGGACAATTCCCTATTCAAAAGGTCCACGATTCGCTGTGACTCCAAAGGATCCAAGCCACCCTCATCGGCGCCAAGCCCCGTGGCCACGGCGTCATCCTGAGGCAAGTAATTTACGAAACGGCCAGCGAGGGGGGTTTTATTGATCGGAACCCAGTCCCCGTTCTCTCCCATCCTAACCCGGCCCATCGACTCCGCCACAACATTAACGCCACTCCCACCTCCACCGCCGTCACTGCCAAGGATGGTTGTCGGGTGGGCAGAGGCGGCACGGAGGGAATTTGAGAGGGTTTCTAGCTGACTAAAATTTTGTGGGTCTCTCTTTGGGATGAATTTCTTCTGGGGTTTTGCAGAATTCCTATAATTTTGTCCCTCATCCCTGTTTCGGCTGTCGAATCGATTCGACATTTATTTCTTTTGTGTTTGTGTTTGTGTCAATATATAATAAACAAACTGATATGTAAATACAGCCGAGTGTTACAGAAACTTCGTTTTGCAGTAAAGATGGAGATATGAAACGATGAGTGATGATGGTGGGCAAAACCCTTTGAGTCCCTTTTTTCTAATTTTATAGTTGGGTTCGAGTTTTGGGCAAAGAAATCGGATCGGGTCATGGGTTAAGCCAAAAAAACCGATCCGACCCGACCCGACCAGACAAAGAAAAAAAAAACGCAACTTCATTGAAAAATGTCAAAGTCGG
>CAIGRP010079264.1:0-15587 GCA_903798385.1 Fraxinus cuspidata
GAAGAAGAGAAGGCACCTTCCAGCATTCCACTAGAAGAATCAAGAGAAAATATATCGCGATCAGAATCCTGCAGGGTGAGTTGTGAACTGCACACGGATGACGAGTATTTCTTTGAGTGGTCTACTGAATTGAGCAGTTTTATCCACAGTAATCATCCCAAAAAATATTGGTCTGAGAAGCTTAAGCTGTTTAAGAAATCTATACTTGGTCACAAGTTGAAGGCATATCTGAAATCTTTGTTTAGTAAATCTGATGAGTCCTCCTGTGCCAAGGCTGCAGCTTGCAATGTAGAACCTGGAAATTTGTTCAAAAATAAGAAGTCACGAGGACATTTTGAAGGAGCTGCTGCATATCCAAGTCTAGCTACTATAATGAAGAGCATTGAGAAGGAGGGTGTTCATGAGGATAATTATGTCCATAGGAGGTCCTCATTCTCAGGAGCAACAAAAAATAAGTGCTCATCTTCATCTTCGTCTAATTCTTCATCTGGTTCTTCTTCTTTATCTACGTCTTGCTCGTTTAATTTGAATGCTTTTCACGAGTTTCACTTCCGCAAGAGAAGTAGCAGTGCAACAGAAATTGATGGTTCAATTGAGGCAGCCATAGCTCACTGCAAAAAGTCCCAAGTGTTCTTTGATTCAAGAAATACATCTGGATTTTCTTCATTGCCTGAAATCCCTGCTTCCAATTATCAACAGAGACTAGATGTTTGCAGCATTTAAGTTTTTCAATGTCCCAGGGGAAAGAAATAAAAAGTCCATTCTAGTGCTAAATTTCTCTTAGTGCTCAATTAGGAATAGTTTCTTGGTGTATTACTGTGTAGACATACAATTTATAGATGTATGCTTATGAGTGTTTTCTTTCAGACTGTCAGCCCCATTTCTTCTTCGATTTCCAATTCGGAATAAGGAATTCAGTGTTAATCACACTATGCCAGAGGATGTGTGTTGGCAGAAGACGAGCTTAATCACCACTCCATCTACTTTGCAAGACTACTTTGCAAGTAGACGACTTTCCACTTGGAAATTATACGGCTATTGAACCGTCTTTATCATGATTCAGCCCATACCTAAGACCCAAAATCGAACCCTTATCTGCTTATAACAACATACCAAAAACAAGAATGCGAAAGCCAAAAAGTTATGAAAAAAGCATAAGCTATAGAGTAGGTCAAGTCCACTGCTGCACAAGTTTAGTGCAGCCTCTGCTAATTAGGAGTCCAAAAGATCTCAGTCGTAACAAAGCAGAAATAAACTTTTTTTTTGATAATACTAATCTTGAAACTAGCCAAAACTAATAAAAGGGAAGTAAAAGAAAACAAGAATAACATTTTTTTATATTATGAAAAGAAGTCAAAATATGAAGAAAAAAACTTTCACAGACATCTATAATGAACACCTTTTCAGGAAAAAAGTTAAGCTTTCTAGTCTCTACTTTGAAAACTGTAATTTCCAGGTAATCTTTGGCACTCAATTTTTGACATTGTCCTTCCCTGCAACAAAAGTATGGCCTTCTCCATTTTTCAAATTATCGAATGGTTATAAGACCAGATTATGAAGATGAAATATCATTTCTACCATTTCTTGCCTTGAAACTAGCTAGAATCTGTGAATAACTTACTCTTATAACAGCAGCATTTGGATTCATTTCATACAAGGGTACAACAGTTTATAGTTGGTGACAGACTGATAGTTTTTCAAAGCCCATGTTCGCTTCTGTCTGTCACTTTAGATCTTTCGTCAATGTATAATTGAAACAAAAATGAAATTAAGTGACCGAGTTGGAAAATAATAGTTAGGTGACCAAAGTGAAACTTCGATATAAGTTTGTTGACTACTAGCTGCATCCTGGAGGAGTTGGATTGAGCTTTGCCAAATGAATCTGTGACCCCACTGAGCATCTCAATTAGGCTTGTACAAATCAATTTCTTGAATCGAAACATGTCATGCAATTTCATAAACAGAAAAATCACCATAAAGGGTGCATGTATTCCTAATTGCTGATACATAATTTCAAAGACCATATATGCTATCCTGATTCTTGGCATTGTGATACTAAGAAAAATATCTGCAAACAAGTTATTAATATTTCACTGCAGTACACTTCAATCTAAAGCATTTTAAACTATTTTTCTTCCTATCAGTTAAACAACCTCATCTGCTTCAAGAAACTTTTGAGGCCAAATATTCACTGAAAAGTGATCATGATCTTCCTGCTCCTAGAGAGAAAGGTACTTCCCGTTTGGACCAGTTGTGGGTGAGGGATTTGAACTCCCGATACTGTAGTTCATAGCCATGTGCTCTAATCTTCTGAGCTATAGGCCCTACCCTGTCTCCACTAGATCTTTCCCACGATTACTAAAAAAAAAAAATGAACCTTTGCTCTCCCCAGCCATTGCATTTCAGGTTAAGAAGTGAAAGTGCGTTTGAATTAGTGACTGATGGGCGATGGCTTACCCATTAATATCATGTTTGATAAGGTAGACTTAACAACTCTAAACAGTAATAAGAAAATAAAATCTAGTCTATTTTACTATCGAGTCCTACGGTACTATAAACCAAATATACCAAAATTCATAAGCTAGCTCAGATTTGTTCATCAGCTCAATTTCTTTACCAACTTAAAAACAAATATTTAGCAGTTAACTAGTGAAGATAACTTCTAATGAAAAATATATCTTAGCTTTGCAAAACTGTCTTTTTACAAATTATGATCCTCCCCAAATCCTAAAGCGCAAGCGACTTCCCCCCAAGCGAGCTTTGCTTTCTTAACGACCACGAGTTGGTAAATATCAATCATATTGAGTTCATAGTTTCTAGCATAACCGAACAAGAAAATAAGGAGATGATCTTAACAGCTCCACACTCGTTGAGTCAAGTCATCTCCGTTCATTTCCAACATTTATATGACAAATTAAGCTTCAAATAACCATGGTGGTTGGTGCATATACTTTACAAACTGAAAAAGGTATAAGAACATCTGTGGCTATGTATAGGACCAGACAGTTGTGGGGCATTAAGTATTGCCAAAGTTAGGAGAAATACAAAGAAACAGCAGCATTCTATTCACTTAATTTTTTTCTTGGCACCACACTGTGAAGCTTTATACATCGTGACCTTTTCCACAGCATCTGCTTGAGAGAATGATATCAAGAAAAGAGAATATCTGCTTCTTCTCCCTTGGTGTCAAATTTTTTCTCTACATCATTGCTACTTTCGAAGAAATCAACTAAACTAGTGGTTTTGGTCTCAGTAGTCTAGATGAAGGCATTTCTTGGCGGGGATTGTAACTTTTCCATAAATAAATTTCTCATTCGTCTCTCAAAGTTGGAACTTCAGTTATCTCTTTATCAGGACGATTATCTTTAAGAACTTCCATGACATAACATGAAGTACAAGGCCATATAGTACATACACTAAACTCATACACACATAATTTGTATGTATGGTTTATGTGTACCGTCGTAAAGGAAAGCGGACACTATGGAAGATAAGGTGAGTGAAAGTTGTTAGTTAGTAAAACAAGACATGGAAACTGTGGTTTTGATTGCAGGACCATGTGATGTGCCCATTACTTGGGGCTGTTGTTTCGGCACTTTTGGATTGACCCTCTTTTTCATTGATTCACTTCCTTTACATTTAGGCCATGGTCCAGGCTTTCAAATTAAAAGAATAAATACAGAAAGTTGGTTCAATGCATTTGAAAATGCCTGAAAGCGAGCACTCAGGAACTGATATCTGGACTTCACTAAAAATGTGAAGGTACTTAAGTACTGAAGTCCAGAAATTTGTTTAAACTCAACTATGAAAAATTGATGAACACAAGGAGGGATAAATAATTCAATAACATTCATTGATACAAATCCCATCATTTCAGTAGATGTAGCAATACGAATTTTTGCTCTTTTCGAGTACTAACGAAGACCAATCACATTCGAAAATTGATAGCTAGGAGACTAGTCAATAGTTTCAATCATTTCTCAGTTGTGGTTGTCATTATTGCCTGGGGGCTAAAAGTAGCCATTTTGTTCGATAAAGAAAAAAGCATGCAAACCTTCACGACTTCCTAACATGGGCATGTGGTCCGGCATTTCCAATCCACTTTACACCTCTATCATTAGTTGACCGTTTGCCACGAGCAACCAAAACAAGTTTATTTTTCGCAGGCGTCTGCAGTGGCAAATCCAGGAATCCAGATGAACGTGGACGGCTACTAGACAGCCGTTCGAGCTGCAGTCCAATATAAGGAAAAAAAGAATTCCATCAGAGCCAGGATGGGTGGCCGCAAGGGCTCGCTTGGTGCTGGCTCCCCCTGCTTGTGAGTGACCATGACAATGGCTGTCTTAAGAGAACTATGAGATTGTGAATTCAGATAGAATAGGACACTGCAGAATAAATCATATCAAAATTCTTCGACTAAATTGGATCATCAACTCTCAAACTTAAGCCCACAAGTAGCCCGTTTAAATTCAATATAGCAGATTAATTCAGAACATAGAATTATCATTAGCACTTGAAATACAGAAATCACAAGCAAATTACAGATATTTAGATGTACATGAGAAAGGACAGTGTTCAACCAAATTAGTTTAGTACAAAGACTTGGTCGATCAGCATCAACAAAATCAAAATGAGTTTTATGTAAGCAAAAGTTTTGATATTATTATGATATATCTTGAACGATACAAAGATGTTTAGAGTACAAAATGTTTTATCTGCCATGTGTCACATACACATAATGTTCGGATCAACCTTTAAATCTCAACCACATAGTCAATTCTAGTTTGTGCTCTTATATGTCAGTTCCATGAAACATCCTCTAGTTACAACATAGCGCAAACTGTTCGTCTCGTATCCGCTGATTAGATTATGTAAATGTCACATTGCATTCTCTAACAGGTTATATTCTTGATATTAATAATCACGTGGGACGGAGCCCAGAGGATGCCAGTCTCAAGCCATGGCTGCATCAGATTGCATAAATTGGGTTTACTTCAGCCTCGGAATAATCTGAGTGATGCCATGAGTTAGTTCCACTCCTCGAATACTTTTCTTTCTTCCTCACTTTCCGTATCCTTCTAGACTTCACCACGTAATATGTCATTGTACAAAGAACCCCAGCCATAATAACTCCTCCTATGACGGTGACAAGAATAGCAGCCCACTTATTATGCTTCCCGACAACAATATAAGATGAAGCAATAAAAGCCACAGTAGTGCAAACAGAAGCCAACCACATTAACTTATTGATAACCTCGACAACTCGTCTCTCGGATTTTATTTCACCTCTGACTACAGTAATTTGCACTACCACAACAGCCAAAGATGTGAAAAGGGCAACAGCATTAGAAATGAAGAAAACCTTGAAAGATGGACTGCTCACTGTCACAGCCATCCCCTTGTCATTATCACCTCCAGGAACAGTGAAAATGGCAGCAAAAGCAACTGTTGCAAATAGCACAGCCACCACAGTGACTGAATTAGTGGCATTGTTAATTCCTTCTCTGTGGAGCTTCCTAAGCTCTTTGGCAATGCCATTCATGTTTTTGTTGGTTTTACGAGCTTGTTCGAGCTGAGTGTGGACATTTTTCTTGATTTCTGAAACAGTTTTCCGAAGCTCATCCCGCGGCTGGTTCAATTCATTGGCTCTGACAGCACCATATCGAATTAAGCAGTCTTTTATTTCAGCACTTTCTTCTGATAGAGGGAGATTTTCAGCTATGTCAAGGGCTGTTTCGTGTTCTCTTGTCAATGCATTGACATTTGTGTCACGGAGTGATAATAGCTCATGCACAATCTACAATAGTCAGAATAATCACATTAATTTAATTATTTGCCTTGCTAAAATGAGATTAAGAAACAGAGTTACAGAAAGGCACGTAATCAATAAATATTTAAAACCAGAAACCTATATTCACGTTAAATAATATCCCATCACACAGGCACATTTGGACCATCATATCATGCAAAGTTCAATGCTGTGAATCTTTATCCATACAAAATATGTCAAGTTCCATAGCCATGCACTTAAAAATGAAATTAAAGAGAAAAATTCAAAAGGAGGGCATATTGTAAAAATTTCTAAAATAAATTACCAACTTATTCAATCTGTAATTATAAAATTGAATTTCCGAAAAGTAGATGGCAGCGCAGATTGCATGTTTGAATCAATTAGGAATCATTACAGGCATTCAACTTTACAGTTAATACTCATACAAGCCATCTTGGTTATTTTTTCCAATGCCATGGAGCATTTTGTCGAGCCTAAAAATGAAGAAACTAGTAGGTAAGAGGTGAATGTAAAAATGCCAATTTTTGTGCTAAAGGTTTTGAAAAAGAAGCAACTTTGAAAGAGAAGCCAAACACGTTTAGCATTACTTAAATATAGCATTACTTAAAATAACTTTTAAAGCTAAAACGTGTTTGGCTAAGCTTAGAAGCTACTTTTTTAAAAGAAGCACATTTGCCTCTTTTTTAGGCTTGGCCAAAAATGCTCTCAATAAGGTATGAATCAATGATATCTTCTACAGATTTATATTCTTCATGCTATATATACAGTGTTGTATTGATTTTTCTGTCGTTACAAAAATTTTCCAATAAAGAAATTTAACTAAATCCATATGCCAAAATGGCCAACTTCTAGAGCAAAAGCCTAACTAATATACAATTCAAAACAATAAAATGGCATTGAGGACAAAAAATAGGAAGAGCAAGCTGGGTAAATATTCATAAACTAGTTGATGTGAATTGCCAATTCACTTCTCAAATATCTAAGTGAAGTGCAGTTGAGTAGGCGTGAACTTGGTGCAAAGCAGAATCTCAAGCTGAAGCTTTTCCATTTGAGAAATAATACTTGGGCTCCAAAGGAACTAAAGTATAGAAATTAGAGAAGCAGAAACAGTAATTACTACCTCAACCCGTTTTTTTCTGGTGGCTACATGTAATGCAGTGTTGCCAAATTTGTCTGGAAGCATCACAATGGCTGCATCTGCCTGCAGAAGCAACTTTACAACTTCACAACTAACACCTTTTACAGCCATATGAAGTGCGGTTTGCCCTTTCTTATCGGTTCTTCTTGCCAGTTGAGTGTCCTTTTCAAGCAATGCTTTAACAATATCCACATGCCCTTGACGGGCGGCCAAATGTAAAGCATTCTTTCCGTTTGATTTAGGTATCTCTACTAAGCTTGAATCCTTTGAAAGCAATTCATTAACAACTGCCAGATGACCTTTCGTTGCTGCAGAAGTAAGAGGAGTTGCATTTGACTGACCAAATGTTTTGCTTAGCCGAGGATCATGCTCAAGCAGTATCTGGACAATATCTACAAAGAACACAATTAATAAACTGCAACAGACAGGTGATGGAAATATTTGGGCCTTGCAACAACAAGCAGTTGTCTTTTTAAGAACAAAACAAATACCAGACAAATTTTGTATTTGGCAACAAAATTAACAGAATCAATCAAATACACTAAAAGTTAAAATAGAATATATGAAAATATTGAGATAAAATTGCATATTCGGAGAATCTGGAAGTAATACTTCTAAACCATATAAAACATGTCAGCAATGCTATTAACTAGTTTCATGCCATTTACAAAATTAGTGGCTGTTCTGTTGGCAACGAAGTTTCGTAGTGGCCATCTTTAATTATACTAGCAATTCCCTTTCCAATTATAAAGTAATGAAATTAATTAGTTTCGGCCATTCATTTTATACTGGTCAATACTGCAATGAATGAGGTTAATTTCACAGAGTAATTTGACTAGATTCAAATCATGCTTATTGATCATCCATGCATCTCTGTGCCTTGACGGCTATATCCTAATTGAATTTCTCTATTCAAATACGTGGATGAATCTACAATGAAAACTTCTGATTTAGTCTAAACTATGAACATGAAAAATCTATTACCGTGATGGCCTTGACTGGCAGCAATGTGCAAGGGATCAAAGCGTGACTTGTTCTTGGAGGTGATCCCTTCCTTGGTGGTGTAAGGCAGCAACTCCTTCACCACATCAATATGCCCTCTCTCGGCCGCAGTGAAAAGAGGAGTCTCCCCCAATCCATTGACCTCATTCACCACGGCTGCCCTGATCTCCGCCAGTTCGGCATCAAACTCGGCCCCACCCGTTCTCTGAAGCATCTGCTCATCGATCTCACTCAATATCTGCCTAACTGCTGCCACGTCACCCTTCTGCGCAGCCAGATGTAGCTCCGTGTCATTGTGCCGCCCGGTCACCTGCTTCACGTACTTCTTCTTCCCCGATTGGTCCATTTTTTTGCCGGAATTAGACAATATCAAGGCTTTCCCGGAATTGGAGACCACCAATGACTTCCCGGAGTTCGATCCGGCTAATGACTTTCCGGAATTCGATTCTACCAGCTCCGGGACCCTCGGAGATGGAGTCGGCGACGGCAATAAGAGCTCAGTTATGACTCCCATTTCAAGATCCTTCCCGACTATTAGAAACAATATGCAAATCAGATAAGGGAAAATTCTAGTTCTAGTTCTAATAAAACCAGGAGATAATTATTATCGATTTTAACTTTACCTTCTTCAATGATGGAAGCCATGGGTATGGAACGAGGCTTTTCTTGTTTTCTATCTAATAAACAAATAATTTTCTTTTCTTTACATGGAGCTGATAACGTTCTTATCCATAATTTTACATATAAATTGAAAGATTTGAAGCTTCACCGGAGAGAGGATCGCAGACGGTGGCAGGCGACGGAGGAAGTGCGGTGGCGAAGATAGTGTATAGTTAATTTAAAAAGAGTTGGACGGAGGGGGAGGGACTGGGCATGGCTACCATTATATTAAACGACCCTGAAGTTGACATCTTTAGAGTAAGTTTCCATGGGGTCACTGGACTTTCGATGAAATCACATTTGGATAACCAAATTTTAATTTATCTCAATTTGATTTTTTAAACTTCAATTTAATTTCAAATTTCACTTCTCTGTAATATTATGGCCCGCTTGACAATCATAATTTGAGAAAAAATAAATTTTAAATAGTGATTTTTAGGAGAATGTATTGTTAAAAGTAGAAAAAAATTGAGTTTACGTGCAAAATACTATATTATGTAAATATGTTGTTGAAAATGAGTACATAAAAAAAGTTTGAAAATAATTATTTTCAAACCGGGGTTCATATCACATATCATTCCCCAAGTTGCTTAGTGACAATCACATTATAATTGATATTCTACATAATCAATTTCACTGTATGTATAAACAAAGAATGTTGACAATTTTTATAGTGTCCGTATTTATTTTAACATTTTTTGGTGTGGCATAATGGTAAACCTCATATTTGGTAGTTATCTTAAAGTCAACAACTAATTTTAATTACATTTTTATGGGACCCACAATTTTTCAACCACATTATATTATTTTTATTAAAATCTACTAAAAATCTGATTTTAATTTCCACCGAACAAGAGCTTGTTGGTAAGTCACAATGAATTATGCAACATTCATCAATTTAGACTATGGATAGTGACATTTTGAATTCGATAACTCAATTAAAACTAAGCCCTTATTCGGGCCAATAAAATCAAATTTTTGGGAGAAAAATGAGTTTTAAAATAGTGATTTTTTTTAGAGAATGTATTGTTAAAAAATAAGAAAATGTCTTCAATTTATGTGGAATATTATTTATGAGCGAATGTACGGTTGAAAATAAGTTTTGCAAAAATATATTTTTGAAAAATTGGGGCCAAACATAGGTTAAATTCAGTTCTGAGACCCTAAAAGCTTTATAAACTAAACAGTTGATTTTAGGTCAACCAAAGTCATGCACTGAGTCAGGAAATTTCCTAGTGCGTCCTTGTCAATGAAGCGCGTCATTTTGGACCGATAATAGTAGGACAAATTTATAAAGAATGTCACGTATGATAGAAAATATTTTTAATTTTAAAAATATTATAAATCAAAAGGAAGAAAAGAACAAAAGAGATAAGACAATTGACTTATGTATTTTATTGAGACCAAAATATCATATTTATAAAGAATGATTAGAGATGCAATGATAAATGTTGACCTCGTTTCTTGTAATGCTTACATGGATGACAGATCCACTTGCGTTCACACAAGCAAATTTTAACACGTTTTGATCGGATATTCGGACGGAAAAGTATGACATTTATGAAAGTGGAAGATACTATATGACATGAGACAAAAATATTCGAACACGACAATATAATAAAAAATGATTGCATATTTAATAAACAATCACAAACAACTCAACCAAAGTGAAAATAATATAAACTCAAGCCAAAAAATATGAAATAAGCAAAAGAGTAGATAGAGTATGGTTTGCAGTATAAAGAGTTGCATTTGATTCAAATGTTACAAGAGTTGCTTATTTATAGAGTTTTGGCCGAAGTGGCAGCCGTTGGATATGAAATTATTACATGTCGCTCTGGATACCACTTGAAAGTTACGGTTACCGAATGGTTATTAACTATTAGTTTTTAGTTTTGACCATACGTGCAGAATTAATAAATCAAAAGCAACAAGTCACTTTTAATTGTTTCTAAATGGTTCATCAAACAAGTTAATTTTCCTAAATTTGAATACCGCAGTAATAAAGAAAGCAATAAATAACATACACCAAAATGATGAAGGAGAAACCCCAACTGGGTAAAAACTTCGGGACCAAGCCATTACTTCTACTATAGACAATACAGAGTGAATTACAGTCAGATACTATCTAGCCATCTCCACTAGACTTCCCGATCTATTTCATGCTAACTCCAAGATCTGCTTCAAAACCTACTCCAAGATCTGCTCCAAAATCTTCTGCAATTGTCTCTTTCCAATGGAATTCCAAGAACTTGTTCCAAAGTCTTGTGCTTTTCCCGCGCTTGTAGTCCAACCTTTCTCAACCTCCAGAAACTTATAAAGTCCAATTGAGAAAATTCCTTCCCATGACCAATAAGAAGTAGGTGGTGTTTCGGAATCAATGGGGTTGATGTTTTTCCAAACATGTGGTTATATGATCTCAATAAGAAATAATGAATCACAATGAAAGAATATGTTCTTGGATCTTTAGATAATAAGATGAGGCAAAGAAAATAATGAAAACCACTACAGAATTTTGTCCAATGACTTGGATATTTATAGGAGAGGGTAATTGAGTTTAATGGGCCGGAAAAATTTGTTTAAAAACGCAAATTAGGAGTTTACGTATAAACATGCAGCTTGAGCGGAAGTCGGGCGACAGGCGAGCAACGGGGATTCTATTTTTGTCGCTCAAGCAGTGTCCATGCGATAGGCTAGTGAAAATGCGGTGGCGTGATTCTCCTTTTTTCGTGCTCGAACCTTAGACCTTATAAACTAATTTATACAAATTGAACCCTAGGTCCTTGACTTTTACAACACATTACAAATTAGTCATTTTGTCCACATAATTCCCAACACTAAAAACCTAACTAGATAAGAACCACGTGGCCTCATCTCTTAGGTCAAAGCCTCACATCACTCAGTTTGTTGTACATTTAATACATCGACAATGGGTCTGCCACCCTACATCCAGGCGACAACCTGATATTTATTAAACGTTACATCAATCACTCCTAAAGATTATTTTTAGATCTTCTAAAAGACAACAAAGATTTCAGCTAAAGAAAGTTTCAGATTGGAGTGAAGTTTTGGCCAAAGGGAGCTTTGGTGTGAAGAGTTTCAGGGAGCTTCTTTGACTTTCTTACTTTGACCAATTTAGGTCTTTGTTGACTTGTCATCTTTGACTTGTATCTTAACGTGGACTGTGGCGTGGTCTTCACTTAGAGCCTCAGTGTAGAGGCGTGACGGTAATAATTTCAAAGGCTACATGGATATCACTTGCTTATGCTTCGAGCATATTCAATCTTTCTAGGACAACATTAATAGTTATGTCATGTAAGTTGATTGTAACTAAATTTCAAGTTTCATGCATTATCAAGATAATAAGATACGATCATGTGATTTCATCTACCACAAAATTCACTATGTTTAAAGTTGTTCATTACATATTACAACTTTATTTTTCTTATTTCCTTTCCACATAAGTAAACATATTTAGATTTTCGGATTACAAATCTAGAAACTTCAGATTTCTATAATAAATTTAAATTTGATAAGATTATGTCATTTTATTTGGCGAATCATATCTTCGATTGATACACATCAAAAAAATTATTTTGATATCCTTGATATTCATATTATGAAGCGGTACATTATGTACAAAAATACTGTCGACAATCTTTTATTTTCAATTCTATTTTTCTTGTAATGACATAACTTGTTGAAATATCACTTGAATTATGCTTCGAGCATATTAAATCCTTCAAAGATAACATTAAGTGACATGTCATATGAGTTGATTGTAACTAAATTTCAAGTTTCATGCATTATCAGGATAATAAGATATCTACCACAAAATTCACTATGTTTAGAGTTGTTCATTACAAATTACAACTTTGTTTTTTCTTATTTTCTTTCCACATAAGTATACATATTTAGATTTTCGAATTACACGTCCAGAAACTTCCTGTTTCTATAATAAATTCAAATTTGATAAGATTACGTCATTTTATTTGGTGAATCATATCTCGATCGATACACTTCAAAAATTTATTTCGATTTCCTCGCTATTCATAATATGAAACGATACACTGTGTACAAAAATATTGTCGACAATCTTTTATTTTCAATTCTATTTTTCTCGTAATGACATAATTTATTGAAATATCTCAATTTTCATTATTTCAGGTACATGAATCTCTTCTAGGTTTTAAAACTTGTTATGTCTAAATACTCATCAAGAGTAGATGCCTCCATAATGGGACCATCTTTGTTAATTGCTCCATTTTCATTTGAAAATTTTTATATTAGAATTGAGTATCATTACCTTCAAGTGTGCCATAAATTTATCAAATGTAATATTAACGAACTGTCATTCCAGAAATCAATTTCAGTTGAAGCATTTAAAACTGATGTGAGAGATTGTTAGTCTATTTGGGTCAATAAATGCATCTAAATTAATTATCCTTCGAACTTTTGGTTAGATTTTCCTTTTGTGAGGATTTAGATAATGATGTATTTGTACATTATTTTCAACTTCTTACTTCCATCCCATAATGCTGAGAGATTCATCAAATCAAATTGACAATCATTTTTACTGTGTTATAAAATATCACCCATTGGGATAAAAGTTCATATTACTCGTTTATTCCCATCATTCTTTACTTTCCATCCCAGTTCATTGTGGCAGGTTAATTTGACTTATATTGCCCTAACAAAATAATTAGATGAAAAAATAAGCTCTGACCATAAGTAAATTATAACAGAGAGGACTATGGTGTTAGCATGATGCATAATAGGATTTTTCTAAACAGAAAAATGAGAAGTACTTAATTTTTAATTAAATTAATAGGAAGCGTTTAAACCATTTATAGATACCTCAAATTATGCTCATAATTTGAACAGTACTTTCGAAAACTTCATGTTGCAAACACCATGTAATCTAGTATTTGTATCAAATCTATTAGATACAAATAATATCTAGATGATCAATGTGGAGAATGATGGGCCGATGTATCACCATTAATTTTAAAAGATATAGGGAATTCAATCTCTATTCTAGCAAGTGATATTTAATGATCAATTGTTGATTAAGAGAACAAATAATAAATAGGAATTCATTGGGTTAAAAAAATCTTCTAATTCTTCGTTGAATATCGATTTGAATTTTTTATTTTGTATCATTATTGATCTAGTGATGGTTCAACTAGTTTTGCTAAACAATATAGTCAAATTGAACTTCTACTTCAATATAAGTTAATACAATTATTTAATTTCGAATAATATAATTAAACATTATATAATCATATATAATTAAGTAGTCAAACTAATCGATGTCCTCATGACATTACTTAAATATTTTCCTTCATGGATAAATATGAATTCAAAATGATACATTTTTCAAAATATGTACTACTTCGAAAGCATATTGTGTTTTATTATTGTTCTTTCAAAAACAATATGTCAAATTTCTTCTGAAATTATGAAAATTATAATTCAAACTCTTCAGGAACAATCAAATATCGTAATAATAAATTATACGAGGATTTAATTTTCAAAAGTAAAAATATAATTTATGTTAAATTTTACTTAATTATGCTGTTTAGGAGCAAATAAAATCTAATTAGAATATCAATAATAATGTGTTATTTCAGATGTAACAACAAACTATTTATAATAGATAGATCTACGGTTAATATTCTTCTAAAATATTAATTATAATGTTGCACTACTTCAATAGCAACAACATGATAAATTATCAATTTAAAGGTAAAAAGATTCAACAACAGCACTATATACTTAAACGAACATAAAGAACTTTAATATAATTTAATAATGATGAACATCAATTAAACCATCTAATTGATTAAATAATTTAATATATGGTATTTATGCAATCACAAACTAAGTGTCCACCTTATCTAAAGGAGAAGAAGGCTAGAAAAGGGGAAAAGCTGGTGATTGAGGGGTGGGCGGGGAGGATTAGAAGGATTTCAAAAGTTTTCGGCCTTCTACACTTTTATGGCCGAAGAAAATGTTGATTAGGCGATAATTAAAAAAAAAAAAACAAATGGATTCGACTGAGAGACGAGAGTATGCAAGAAAGGACTCTTAGGTTCCATAAAAATAATGGACACAGTAACAATTCCAATCGTTGCAGAGCATCCATGGGCTTGTATCGTACATGTTACCAAATTAATTTTGATACGTGTAATAGATGATTATGTTTAAAAAATTATTAACTGCTATATAATTCATGATTTTGAGGAAATCGTGCTGATAACGTGTTATAAACTAGAAAAAAAAACAGAATAAAAGAAAGAAGACAATAGACATATCATTAAAAACCAAAGTCTCGTATTTATATGAAAAGATTGTGAATATAATTGTAATAATTTCTAAAATTGTAGGAGTACAATTGTCATTCAATAATAAACTTACCATTTAAAACAAAAGAGTAAAATTTTTCATAAGAGCAAATTTTTAAAAGGTTTTCTTATGACAATTAAATAGTCATTCCGCCTTTTTAAAAATTTCAGAAACCTACATCTTAATATAATTCTTCCATTTTGTCATTCTCTATTATGTATACCTACACATTATTATATTTGCTTTCTTATTTGTTTTTTTTTTAATTTTAATTTAAGCAAAAATAGATTAATTTAATTTTATAATTATTTTACCTTTTCGTGTAAAGTTATTTAACCTTATTCATATTTTTGTGAATATTGATTTATCATTTAATGGACAAATTAAAATTTATTCAATATATTAAATAAAATAAGAATTAAAAGAATATAAGATTCAAACTTTTGATGCAACTTTTTTGCATTTTTAATGTTACTAGTAATAAACACGTGCGTTGCACGTCTTATACATCGAATGAATGATGTGCGTAGTATTTTTGAGGTACTATTACTATTTTTTTAAAGTAGTTGAGGTCATTGATATTGTTAAAGGAAAAAATTAAAATTGTAAACTATATATATATATTAGAAGTTGGTATGCTTTTCATGT
>CAIGRP010079265.1:0-14867 GCA_903798385.1 Fraxinus cuspidata
GATAATTTAACATAAAACAAAATCAAAATCTTTTTTGTTTACACAATTCGAATTCCAGACATAACTAGTAAACTTAAATTGCATTTATTCTCTGTGGGACGATAACTCTTAACTCATCAATTCTATTACTTGTCAACGATCCCGTACGCTTGCTTCAAGATTGAAAGACTTCATAATACATGTTGAAACGTATCTGTAGAGACGAGCTCGATGTGATTGTTGATCAGATTGAGATGGAAGGTTGACATTCTAAGCAATTTCACATGAATGAATGGGAGAGAATCTCAAAAAGTTAGAAGTCATATTTTTATCTTTGTATAGTTATGGCCAAAAGTCAAAAGTATCATATAAGCTAACATTTTGATATTTGACTCAATGGATATGGCCAAAATTTTTCCAAACAAAAAATCTCTTGCTTACTTTTTGACTGGAAATTTGGATTTAATTAATATAATTTTTCAGACATTTGGAGTAGAAGCCAAGTTGACATTGAGGCATTGAGAATTGAGGACTCGCACCTTTAAGCGGCTTATAATCGCACGTGTGAGAGTTTAGTTGGATAGTTAATAGCGTGTAGTGATTTTTAGTGATTTTATACAAATTTTGAGGAAACAAAAGTTCCTCCCCCAACACGAGATAATTTCTTAGGGCATAATGATAGTTTTGACATCTTCAATGATTTACGTAGAGAAAGGGCATAATGATAGTTTTGACAACTTCAGTGATTTACGTTGAGAAGGCCTCAAAACTTAATAAGTTTCAACTTAGCATCATCTAAAAGTAGTAGATGTGTATACAAGCCAGAGAGTAACATGTTGTCTCATAGCAAATAATACCATTTTCCAAAACTCAAATATGATATGTTGGCTTTCTATTTGCCCAATAAGATTCATAATCTCTTGATTTACGAATTCATTTTATTTTTAGCGTATCCTTTGAAATGAAATTACAACATGATATAAAAAAAACCCATATAATCTAATATAACCCATAAGAATATCACATTATCACTTTTAAAGACAAATACACAATTGGTCAATAATAATCAACAGTAAAAAAAAAACTATCCTAAAATAATCACTACATAGCATAATCTTTAGGATAGTCAGCATCGAAAAGTTTTAATGAAATTAAATAGTGTCGGGTATTTCAAATAGAAGGAAACATTGACTTCGTCATCTTCGAGAAAACTCAAGTCTTCTTCGTCGTCAACGATAGTTGTGTTCAAGAATGTGGACGAAGAGTGGATAAAGAGATTAAGATTGTCGAGATCTAAAAGCAGTGACAGTATTGATACAGAACTTATTTGTGAGATCCATCAATGAAATTAGGGATTGGAAAGAAAATCCAAGGCAAAAGGATGGAATATACAGATGAGATGATACCAAAATCAAGTTATGGGTGGTAGAGTAGTGGCTGCATATGGATGATTGCGTGGAGAATGGAGTAACTAGGCGGAATGACGATTGCATATAAAAATGGAGAAAAGAGATAACCATCAAGATAGGAACACGACGTTGTTTTGAAATAGAAGGAAAAAAATGAATTAACGGTTCCGTGCCTCACGGAGACATCGTGTGTCCTTGAGACACGGAGGCCGGCGCCTCCGTGCGCAACGTAGACACCACCGTGTGTTCGTGCATGCGGAGAGACGCGGAGTGTCTCCGTGAGGCACGGAGGCACGCCGTGTGACTCCGTGCCTCACGGAGACACGATGTCTCCGTTAGGGACGGAGGCACGGCGGGTGCCTCCGTGTGCAACGGAGACACAACCATGTCTCTGTGCGCAATGGTGACCTTCTCTTGGCGCTCTTTGGGGAAGGACCACAACAATACACGCACAAAAAAAAAAAAAGGAGTTTAATGAATCTATTAATTAATTGGGGGAGATCTGCGGTAGGCTAGAAAAGTAGGAGGGAAGAACATTTGTCTAAATCTCTCTGCATTCATAATAGGAAAAATAATTCCAGATGCACCCTGTAAAGAAAAAATACATGCATTAACGGACTTTNCTCTGCATTCATAATAGGAAAAATAATTCCAGATGCACCCTGTAAAGAAAAAATACATGCATTAACGGACTTTCCAATCTCCGCAGCCTGAAATAGAAAGAAAGAAGTTAAGAACGGTTCTCATAACTTCTACATAAGATCAAACGGGCTAAAATTCTTCTCCAAAATTAGCTAAGCATAATTATCAACTACTAAAGGATTCTACTCAAACCTTCAGAATCTCTACGGACAAAGGCATCAGTTGGAGCCTCCTTAGTGAATCAAACAATAATGAAGCAGCCTGCCAGACCAAAAAGAATAGCCAAATTGAGTTAACTTGAGGAAAAAAACACATAAAGCTAGCTAAAGCAATCATGTAATGTTCGCATAATCAAACATTAAACATTTCCATAATCTATCAAAACTTATAAACTAAGCAGGAGATTTTTTACCGTTCCAAAAAATACATTGCTGCAAAAATCCTTGTAAATGGAACTTTTGATACAATAAGGCCACATTCACATTCCAATTTAACATAAAAAAGAACTAATCCTGACAATCTAAAAGTTAGTGGAACAGATCCCAATTCATGCCGATCAACTGAATTATCAACGCAGATACGAAAAGCCCATCTACAAATTGATGAAAACAAAAACTAAATAAAGAATTTAACTGCAGTGAATATAAATAAACCTCTTCTTCACTGTAGTTAAGAATTTCTTTAATCCTCAAAACCTCTCCAAGCAACTGAGATTCCTCCTCAAGTTCATCCGTCAATGCCTCTGCTTCTCCGTAACTGAAATTGTTGACATGATTCACATTCATCTTTGTATGATCATCCATCTCCATTGCTATGCACTGTGCTTTCTTTTTTGCTGAAACCCTCCACAGAGCCCTGCCTCCGTGAGAAACGTAGGCACCCGGCGTGACTCCGTGCCTCACGGAGACATCGCCGGGTGCCTCCGTGCGCAACGGAGACACCACCGTGTCTCCGTGAGAGGAGAGACACGGAGTATCTCCATGAGGCACGGAGCACACGACGGTGCCTCGCGGAGACACAACCGTGTCTCCGTGCAGACAACCTATTTTTTAAATTTTTGGTATTTGTTTCTTCAAGTACTACTTTAATAAATTGGCATTGCAAGCATTTCAAAGTTAGGATACGGGAAGTGCTGAGAAGTTATTCGATGAAATCTCCAAATATGTCAAAGAAACAAAATGAGCAACGACAACCTCTAACCCAAAGAGCAAAGAGAAAGGAAAGCACTTACAATCAGTGTGTAGAGGAAGAAGTAATGCAGGAGAGAAGCGAGATATTATGGCAAGACCAAAAAACAAAGAGAAAAGAGGAAGAGTAAGAGAAGCGACATCTTACGGCAAGAAATACTGAAAAGAGAAATGCTTTAACGACGTAGTTTTGATTGACGATACAAGAATTCAACGCGTGTAAAAAAAAACTGTCTTTTTATATTGTTAGGATATAAAAGTCAAGTGCAGTCAAATTATGTTGTGATTAATAATCAAAGCATGTTCCCATCTTTGGCATCAGTTCAATTTGGCCAAACACTTGAGACTTTATGTTAGCAAACTCACCTTCTAAAGTGTCTTTGCTTTAATAGACTATTTCCAACTAAACAAATAGAACAAGAGATCAAAAGTAATCAAGTTAACGACTTCCTGAAGTCGACGGTTTAAAAACTTAAAAAAGTGCAAACAAGACTGTGTCTTGTTTCAAAGTGGGTCCGGTCCTACTACCGACCCCTTGACATTGGCCTCACCATCAGTATACCTCATACAAGAAAAGCACTAACAAATGATCGAGAAACTAATGCCATATATTACAAGCATTGGCAATAACCGATACTATAAAATGCTAATAAACATAGTATTCATCAAGGTTCAAAAAACTACTAGTAAAAAGCACGGTGGCCCTATCAACAAAAACACCGAGTTACTCTATTTTAGAGATTTTCATCTTCAATATTTTTTCAAGCAAAAACGACGATTCAGTTGCATAATCCACAGGAGCAACAGCTCTGATAGTTATCCTCTGCCTTTTCTCATTGTTGTATTCTTGTAAAGTAACACTAACTCGAAAAAGGTGTGGAATCCAGGTAGCTTCCTTCAGTTTCAATTGATAAGAACTTTCTTCATCCTAATATTCAGAAAAATAACAATAGATATCACCGAGATTTCAGACAAAATGACCCACGTTTATATAAACTAAGGTTGCACAATGTTAACCTGGGATTTTAGCTCGTTAAGTTCATCTGCAGAGCATCCAATTATTTTCTCTGCTTGTTCGTTGAAAACAGAAAAATATGCTTCACCACTTGCATCAGAAACTTTAACTGTCATTATATATCTGCAATCCGACAAAAATGATATTGTTTAGGACATTTATGTACGAAGTAGGATACCTTAATAATCAGTAACTTGTATTTTCACAAGTCACGAACCTCAAGATGCATTCTTCGTCGTTCTTCTGGCACCCTTCACACCAATATCCGGATCCAATAGCATCAGTGACTTTCTTGTTACAAGTCTTGCAAGCACGATACCACATGGTTTGGCCGGGTTTGATGTAACTTATGTACGCTTTAACATTGAAATATGCAGGCTGCCAAGAAATTTTTTTTATCTTAACTATGGGCCAATATTTTTCACCATCATACTTAGATTTAGCAATTAAAGTCATGGGAATATATATACCTTGTCCTCGCCCAACAATGGGTCACCGGTGATATGAGATAACAAGACCCTATTGGAGTACATAGATTGAGCTCCAATTTTAGTCGAAGGGTTTAAGCCAGAACCAACAGATGCCAAAGAAGTTTCTTTGCCTTCAGAATCATACCTGCATCAATTAACATATGCTAAAATGATTCATCACAATTGGGTAAGAAACCCGAGCAAAAATTGAAAATCCAACAGAATAATTCTTTTACCAAGATCTCAACTTTTTGGCTTCTGGTAAGTCTGGATTGATTACCACAACACTTTTGCTCAGTGTTGACAGCGACAAACCTGAAGTATCGGCATAAAATTGGCACATAGTTTAGATTATTCTAACTTGATTTGTAATAATAATATATACAACATTTTTAATACCTTGAAAATCTCCGACTTTGAGTGATTTAATTGCAACTACTGGAGATTTATCGGCCATGTCTAGCAGTTCTTGTCCTACACTCGTGGCAAGATCATTCCATAGAGACACAACGACAGTCTTTTTCCTGAAAATCACAGATCGTAGGTTCACTTTACATTCAAGGGTAGTAAATGCAAAATCAAAAAGCATAACACTTACGTCTCATCAGCGATAGTTATATCACGCTTGGGAATTGTCTCGTTATTGCTTTTCCGTCGAATACTCATAGTTGGAGATACTTCTCGAACAACACCAACAACATCTATCATTGACAAAGATATAAAACGTTATACTTTGAAGAGCAAGAATTGTGTAATAAAGGGTTTCAGCAAGGCTGCTTACCAACAAGATCTCTCCCATTAACATATGGACCCAATTCATCAATCGGGATGAAATTGAATTTTGTTTCGGGGATAAAAGTAGCCTCACTACTAGCTTCCTCGACTTCAGAATATTCATTTAACGTCATTTCGTAATCATTTTGCACAGTTTTAAATTGCTTGTTAGCAACTTTCAGAGTTCCCTTTGATATGTAATAGACCTTCCCCAACTGAAATTTATCGTAAAACTTCTTTGCAGCCTCATTAAACATTGTTGCCTGTATTTGTGTGCCCTGAACCATATCATTTAATTCAGAAGCTAAAATGATGTACAAAACTAATAAACTAGAGAAAAATTGTAAAACACACTCACATCTTCATCAGTCAATTCTACATTGAACACACACCCTTCTCCTCTGGCATTCCTATACAACCGCATGTTTCCTTTCCCGGTTACACGAACCTTTATCGTCCAAATTCCTTGATATGGATTCAAGGAAACAAGCGGATGAATTCTTCGGGTTATTGCCATTCGAGCAGAAGGTGCCATACTGATTTTCATTAATTGTAACAACATGAACACCTCAATATCAAATCACGGCACACAACTGCCGCAAAACTCTTTCGAATGCAATTAAAGATAGAAGAAAACACTTACTTTCCATGTTGCTCATGAATTATTTGAGCAGCTGATTTGGTCACAATTTCTTGCTTTGGCTTCAAAACAACGCCATTAACTTCACTTTTTACTTCACCATCAACCTCCATTTCCAGTTTTGGCTTCATTTCAAAGCCACTATCCTTAGTTTCTGCCTCGGCCTTATACTCAGAGTCGAGTGCCGGAGATACAGTCTCAAATTTTGTTACAAATAAGTACCTAAAAATTAACATAACATAGATTTAGACATTCGTTAAAAAAATTTAGATAACAGAACATAATGAAGAAAAAGGCATAATGATTTTTACTTCTCGTTCTTCGTCGGGATGTCATTTAGAGTGTAATCAAGAATCCGAATAAGACCCAAGTTCTGAACACTCCCAGAGGTGATTAAAGACGACAAAGTAGATTGAAACATGGCCTTGACCTTCATTTTCCCATCATTCGCTGTAAATCTGCAAATAATCAGAAAATTTTAGCAATTTGGCACATCCGTTGCATGGAAAATCTAGCCCAAAAATCTAAATAATTTAGAAAAACAATCTACAAATAATAAAACTAAAAAAAACTTCATATAAGGATTTCCTCTAATTTATTGAATAAACAGATGCCACTATTGCCAATATAATAGAATCAACTTTAGCTAAGCCAGATCTCGCTCTAGCCATAGCCCATAATACATAAGTACATACGCAAAGAAAGGGGAAAAAACATATTGCTGATTCTTGAACCTTTTTAAGGGTAAAAAACGAAAAAGATAAGAGAAATACGTGAATTTGCTCCCTGTAGGCTTGAGATCCAGTACTTGTACAACTAATTCTGGCAAACCTGAAGACGAATCGGGAGATGGGTTCGCCAATATGGTCGATATCGCATCTGGGCTCACCATTTCAGCCATTTTTTTCTTTATCTAACAAAAACCCCACTATTTTTTTTTTCGTTCAGAAGATGTAAGTACAGTGTCAGAGAGATTAATATAGAGGAGATTGAGGGGTCGGGGGATTGTATACGCAGAAATTGGGCGGGCAGGGGAATTTTTGGATGGTTTTCTTTGAAAATATTTAATTGTTTTACACTGAGTGGCGGGAGTCATTTTGGCGCGTGTAATTTGCTTCAAATGGCGCCGGGTGTTTTAACGCCCCCAAATTGATTTAAAGAAGGGTTAATTTCACCGGTGGCATCCAACTTTATAGTTGGTGTCATCATGGTCATCAAACTTAATTTTATTTTATCATGGTCACTGAACTTTATACTTAGTGTCACTATAGCCACCTAATTTAAATTTATTTCACCAATGCCATTCAATTGCATATAACGTTTCACTATGTTCACCCACTTTATATAATATTTTACAATGGCCACTTGACTTCTTTTTACTATTTTTATTAATTTAAAAAGGGGTAAAACGGTAATTTTGCATTATTATATAAACAATTTTTTAAAAAATAAAAATAAAACTTATTTTAAAAAAATTTAATTAAAACGATAAAATAAAATAAAAACTTATTAAACAAACATTTTTAAAATAAAATAAAAACTTATTTTAAAAAAAGTTACTTAGAAAAATAAAATAAAATAAAATTTATTTTAAAAAATGTTCTTTAAAAAAATAAAATAAAATAAAAAAATTATTTTTAAATAAACGTTTTAATTTTTTTAATATATAAGTTTTTATTTTATTTTATTTTTTAAATTTTATTTTATATATATAATGCAAAGTTATCGTTTTATCCCTTTTAAAATTAATGAACATAGTAAAAAGAAATCGAGTGTTCATGGTGAAATATTATATAAAATTGGGTGGCCATAGTGAAACGTTATATGCAATTGAATGTTTTTGATGAAATAAAATTAAATTGGGTGGCCATGATGACACTAAGTATAAAGTTCATTAGCCATGGTGAAACAAAATTAAGTTTGGTGGCATAGCCAATTGTAAAGTTGGGGTGGCCACCAGTAAAATTAACCCTTTAAAGAATGTAAAAGTTGCATTTCAATCCCTTTATTTTAGTGGTGGCAATGGAACGACGTTACATGGAACTCGAGCTGGGGCTGTCGATTCCTGTTTAGTTCCAAAACTTACATGAAATTAAATATTTTCATTTACAAAATACCAAAGTAACGGGTGGCTTCAATTCTTGAAATGTCCAAATAGAGCCACTTGATGCCCACCCCTAAACGGGACCATTCGTCAGCTCCTCTTGTTTCACTATGAGTGCACAGCTCGAGCCGAGCTCAACATGTAAAGCCGGTAGTCATTGTGAGCCGAACTGTGGGGGCCACAAGTTCCTTATTTTTTTAATTTGGTTACGTTCAAATTCCTTTTTCTAAATTCATCACTTGAAAAAATCGAAGAGCTTGCAAGTTGAGATAGCTCAAGTAAGACCCACGTCAGAGCCGAGCTTTATGTGTGGTCTTAATCATTTTAAGATGAATAATGTTATTTAACATCAGTTTAAATGCCATCATGTCATAGATCCTAATAAATAAGTTATAAATTTTTGTATTTAACTGAACCTATAATTTAATGACACGAGTGCTGTTATCTAAATTGGTGTTAAAAACCATTTGTGATTAATATAATTACTCAAAAGTTTAGTTGGGTCATTAAAAGCTACATTGTACTTAATCCTTGTTTGACGTAAATTAAAATTTATTACAAAATTTCAAGTTAAAAGTAAATTAATTTCAATCATATATTATGCATTGCTATTTTCTCATGGAAAGGGCATGATTAGATTTGAAAAGGAAGGAAGCCTGAGGAGATCATCTCCTACCGGTCTTTTTCGGGGCTTTCGCGGAGCCCCGTTGATGAGATCCACGACTTTTCAACCACAAATTTCATCAACTTTTTCAATATTAAATAAAATTTCTATTTTAATTTACACCAAACAAAGGCTTATCATTACCATTACATAGTAAGTCTATCGATACACAAGCAAAAAAAAAAAAAAAATCTAAATTCCAGGGTCGAACCACAAATATGACGATACATGTCCAAAGTTTAATGCATTACTTGGTAATAACGTCTCAGCTAATAAACAAAAAAAAATAAACATCAAGTCCCAAAAAAGGTAAAAGAGAGATGTTTCAAGTTCCATAACCAGGTGATGCTTAGAAAAGAGAGGTTCCTTTTCCCTTCTTATCTCCACCAATCTCAAAATGCTTGCACCTCTGCAAAACCAACGACAATATGTATTGCTTGGTATCAGAGTGGAGACATTTTCAGAATGAAAGTACACGAGGATGTGAAATCGAAAAGCTGACCTTGATTGGATGCTGAGAAACGTGCTTGCAGCCCTGGCATTGCAGCCTCAGCACAATCTTCTTAGTCGTTTTCGCCTAGTTTCAAAGACGAAGATGTAAAAATGGTAAAATTAGTACATCTAAAGATTGAGAATCAGTTTTATTACTATCTTTCTAGTCATCTGAACCTTTTCTTTTCCCATTTAATTCTTTGAATTGTACAATCAACCAAATGCTATATTTGCTAATGGTAATTTTTATTTCTTTCTAATGTGTTCTTACCTTCTTGTGGAAGACGGGCTTGGTCTGTCCACCATAACCTGATTGCTTGCGATCATACCGACGCTTCCCCTGAGCAGCTAAGCTATCTTTTCCCTTCTTGTACTGGGTAACCTTGTGCAAGGTGTGCTTTCTGCACTCCTTGGATTTGCAGTAAGTCTTCTTTGTCTTTGGAACATTCACCTATAAAAATCAGTACACAAAAGATCGACTTAAAAATTCAGGGATTTATTGTGCATTGAAATGTTATGATCAAAATTCTTCGAACGTACAGGAAAGCAAACCGTATACAGCAAGTTATGTGTTCAGCAAATAGCTAAAATACACTTGGCGTAACTTCGGTTTATAATTACAAATTAAAGCAGAAAAAAAAGGAAAACGTCATTGCAAACTGCAAAGTAGCCAATCAATAATTCAATAGTGCTAAGGACTAAGGTATCAATCACATCTAGGTGATAAAAATAATTGCAAAGTCTCACAAACATAATTTTCCACATGGCCATTAAAAATATGAAAAGAATAGGAAGTTTAGTCAGCTAGAAGCGAAATTAACTTGCATTTTACAAATATGGACCACTGGCAACAGAAGAAAAACTGGTAGACCGGTAGCATACATTTTATGTAAATGAACCAATTTAACTGATAAGATCAAGTAAGATTATTAAGGTCTAATGATTGACTGGACAGCACAAAGGTGAAAGCCAAACCGGCTGGACAAATGAATCTACTGTAAATGCAAAGATGATTCGGCAAACCCACAAAAGAAAAAATTGAAGTTCCACAGAACAAACTAACACTGTGAACAGTAGATTACCGGCTAAAAACATACAAAACTGCAATAATGCTATGAGCCAATGATCATGTTTCCATTTACATATCCATCCTTAATTGCAAGAAAAAGTTCTTATAGTCCATTAAGTCATTTTTTCATAAGAGAGAACAATTTCTTCATTTTAATTCCCCACCAGTATGAGAGCAAGACTCGTAAGAAAAGAATACAGGTGAAAAATCACCCTCATACTCAATTTTACATTGTACATATGTTTCTTGCAACCTTCTACTCCAATTTGGTAGCAGTAACTCTAGCCATGAAAAAAAATACAAAGGTAATTGAAAAGAAAATTCGTACATTTCCAGAATACGAAAATATGAATAATTAAAAATCTATTTCGTGGCTCAAATTTTTAATATCACTGATTCACAACATAATTAATCATCCGCATTCAAATCTCCACTTTTAAACAGACAATCGAACCGCATTCAAGAACCAGAATACACTAAAACTAGAAACAAAAAACAGATTTAGAATGAACAGTAGGTTAGAAATCAACAAAAAGGGCTATGGAAGAAAGTTAAGGGGGGCTAAAATTACCATTGCAGCTGATCAGAGACGAAGAGTGTGGATGCGAAATTCTGCAAAATGCAGTTTTTGATTAGGGTTTTGTATTGAAATGGGTGGGCTTACAACCTATTTACGGGGGCTAGGCAAAAAACTAAGGCCCATTATCAATGCTCTAATAAGTTTGATGATAGGGCAACTTACAAAAAATCCCTAAAATCAGGTCTTTTTGGAATTAAAAAATGCTTTGTAAAATTAAGTGTAATTAAAAAGTGACACAATGTCGTTATAAAAAAGAGACAAGATGTGTGACATACAATGTCATTTTTATTAAAAAGTGATGTTTATCATTCAAAAAAGTGATACAAATTTTAAGAAAATGATAGAAAATAATAAAGTAAATAAATAATATTGTATAAAATTAAGTGACAAAATGTAAAGTGATGCAATGTCAATTTTTAAAGAAAAGTGATGTTTATTAGTTAAAAAAAAAGTGATCGAAATTTCAAGTAAGAAAAAAATAGTGGCAAGCACTAAAAAACGACATATTCAAAAATAAATAACAAACACTAAAAAAGTGACAAAAAATTAAAAAATTTACAAATATTCAAAAAATGATAAAAATTCAAAAAAGTGATAAAACACAAATTAAAACATTGGAATCAATTCAGTAAAATGACAAAAAAAAAAAAAGTGACACGGCCACCGTCCCTCCTCTTTCTCTGTTCAGTGTCAAGTATTTTTAAGTCAATTCATTGACAAAACATCAAGCAAAACACTAATGGTATATTCTCTTTACCATTTTCAAGCCGTTTTTTGTTTTCGATTTTCCAAAATAGTGAAAATATGTTATCTTTCCTATTTTCGAAAACGCGTTTTTGAAAACAAGTTAAGAATTTATAAAGGAAACTCAAAACGACAAAATTTGGTGTTTTCAGTTATAATCAAGCTAAAATTTTCAAAACGCGTTTTGAATATTTTCAAGACAATTTTTTCAAAACGCCAAAAAGAACAAATTTTCAACAATCTCAAAATGGACACTCAAAACACAAAACTCAAAATGAGTTCAAAACTCAAAACACAAAACTGAAATACGAAGAGAACAACCCCTATTAGAGATTGCTGAAAATGCGTTCTTTTTTGTCATTTTGAAAAGTTATTTTCAAAAATAAAAAAATGAAGTTTTTGGCTTGGTTTTAAAATTTAACTGAAAACAGCATAAACAACTTTTTTAGCGTTTTCCATTTTCTTTGTAAATTTTAAACTCGTTTTTGGAAATTCATTTTTGAAAATAGGTAAGTAAACACGTTTTCAGCGTGTTCGAAAACTGAAAACTGAAAATAACCTGAAAATAGCAAAGACAACAACCCCCAATCATCTTTAAGCCAATTCAACGACATCGTCATCTACCAATTCAGCCGACCCATTGACCCCCTCTTAAATCAATCTTATACAAATTCGATGCCCAATCAAGAAAAAGTGACATCTAATACTAGAATTAAGTTGAAATCCTAGAAACACAAGACCTATTGAGCAGTATTTCCCCATTGCCTATAAGTAAGAACCCTATAATTCATCAGTTACAACACCGCTTGACATAGGAAATTGTATATTGTTGCAACTTACAAGAAGCGTCTAAACGGAGTGTCTATTAACATAAAATAATTTTGATTCCTTGCATTATTGTCATAAATCCGTTAAGATAAAGCAAGCTTAGAAAAACCCATCCATCAAGATTATGAAATTGGAAGGCTTTAAAGTTCAAATCCTTATAAACGATCGAGTTCCGGTGATACGCTATCCGCACCAGATCTTACAAAATTCATATCATCCACCGCCTAAATTCCCAAGACAGCCCCCTTTCCTACATTTCTTCGAAATCTTTATCTCGATCCTGAAGAAATACTTGGGACCATTGGTGGCAGTGAAGCTGGGGGATGGTGCATGACAGCGAAGTGGCAGTGAAGCTGGGGGATATGGAGGAAGGAGATGAACATATCTAGTCTGGAAATGTTTTAATCTTTTTAGATATATAAATCTAATTTATTATTTTTAGAGTAATGAGCCTAATTTCCCCGGATAGATTTAGGAGTGGACAAGAGTCCCAAATCGATCCTAATAGCTCAATTCATTTTTTCGTAATTTAAATTGGATAGTGAGCATTAAATTTGATTCACTTCTTGGTTCTAGATGGAGAACCAAAAAATCGAACTATCATTTTCTTTTTTTGATAATTGGAGTTTCCAAATTATTTCACTATAAAATATTCGACTCCGGTATACATTGGTAAATGAATTAATATATAAAGAGAAAATTCACATTTGTTGGCGAATCAACTTTATTAGACAACTTGTTATTTGTGTTTTTAAAATTTGGGTTATGTGTGTCATCTGGTATTAAGATGGAACTTCTTCTTTGTTAGATTATTGCGTTTTTTGAAACATTTGGAGAATGAAATTATGAGGATATCAAATAATTTAATTATGGTGCTGAACAATTTCATAATTAAAGTTGGATTTGAATGTTCCATTTATAAGATACCCAATAATTCTTGATTCAAATCTCTTTGGAATTAGATTATTCCCACCCTAGATAGATTAATCTTTTTGCATCAACGAGGGTCCCAACTCACCCTATTTGCGACCTCCAAGATGGAATGTCTACTCTAACAACTACTTTAAGCACGCTCCTTTTACAAATCAATTTTAAGGGGGAGTTCTACCTTCACAATTGACAACTATTTTTTTAAAAAAATTGTCTTCAAAACCCATGTTGTGGATAAGAGGACTACTCCAAGCAGAAGACAGTTCTATAATATCATCGAGTTAAGTAAAATAGGATGCTATGGACGTGAATATTAAAGAATGATAAAATGTATCGATCTAATTGTATTACATGTTACCTGTTTATAATTTAAAATAGAAGTGCAAAAAGTTAAAAGATGCAATCTTGGAAGGAAAAAAAATGCGTTACTACTATAATATCAAAATGCAATTTCAATTTTAACAAAGTAGATGAAATCTTTCAAAAATTAGATGATCATATAACCTTCGATGAAATTTTGTCACCTATATTTAATCAAATAGGTTATGACATTAAACACTTAATTTATGACCATTATCACATATGAGTCACAAAATCACACACGATCACAATCACATATCATATAACTTATGAGTCACAAATCCTGTATTAAGGTTCATAAATCACAATTAACTAGTCACAAGTACATTTCCATCTCATCAACCCCAACCCACCATTGTCAGCACCACCTCTACCTCCACTTCACAACCACCAATTTCACCTCAACTCCACATCCACTGCTACCTCAAACAAATCAGCAATTTCGAAACATGTCAAAGCCACATATGAAACCTTTCCATCGACCACCACCAACTTCAACGCCACCATCAACATCCTTCAGAAGCTTAGCACCACCACATGCTGCTACCAACAAACCTAAATTTTACCATCTCAAAACATCCATCAACGATGAGTCTTGTATCGGACAGTCCATAATCACCACGACATGCAACCTAGAGCCATCGCTTCAACATCCATGCTACGCATCGCCAAAAAAAAAAAATGCAAGCAAAAATTTGACTCCATTTTTCCTCCCCATATCAAATAACCCATAAATGACAAAGTTGAAGCATTCTCAGGTAAAGTGGTGATGACTCGAGCAATCGAGTTCAAGGGTGCGGCGATGGACGGCGATTAAAGGTGAAGAGGATTTTTGAGAAGGAGAGAGAGGCTCCTATTGTGTACTTAATATACAAGTCTCCTTAAAAAGTTGTGATGAAATTACCTTAAAATAATTTGGCAGCGTAACAGTAGGATCGAAATGATAGCAATATAATTCGAGCACACCGAATTCACGATGT
>CAIGRP010079269.1:0-33321 GCA_903798385.1 Fraxinus cuspidata
TATATATATATATATATAATTACTAGCGAATTGGTTAACATAACTATTTACTAGTTTTAGTAACACAATGGTTTAATGAGTTCCTATTAAAATAGAACAAATATACATTTACTATGATATCTTGGTTTAGTTTATAATTTCTTTTTATATTAAGAATTTATATCAATAAAATTATATTTGCATTTTTAATAATCTTTTATATTGCCGAAGTGACAAGAATAATCAATTTATTCCATTGATCAAACCGTTTTTTTGCGACCATATTAGCTTTTATCGAATGCTACCAGCCAATAGAAAATGTTAACTTTTGGTACACTAGCTCTAATAATATTTTCCGACGTTTAGTCTATTTTTAATTTTAACATGCAAAATTATATATACTACTAAAAAAAAAATTATCAAGATTATACACTGTCTCAAACATTATGTGGCCCTCAATACTTCTACTTTCAAACGTGTAAGTGAACATCAATTCACCCATCACCATTATTTATCACGATAGAAGGTAATCGTGAATTTTCAAATAAACTATGTTACACGACTCTTAGAACCCTAATTCAATATGGTTGAGTTTTCTAAAGAGAAGATTGAAAAGAAAAGAAGACCATAGAAAAATGTCCACTAAGGGTAGTATGATATATGTTGTCATTGACATCCCACTATTGCACAAGTTCCTTGACTACCAAGTGCTTAGTATCCATACACGAAGTTTTCCCGAGTTCTTGAAACTACAATGAGTCATAACTTATTTTTATCATATTAGGACAAGGATTATATATTTATTGAATGCCAACATAAAAATTAAAAAAACTTAGGAGGATGAAATAAACCTCACATCCAACAAACAAAAAAAAACAGAACAAATGATTATACCATTATAAACAAGGAAAATGATGGTTGTACACCATGCTTGTAGCATTTCCCAATAAACAAATATGAAGATAACCAGAAGCTGCTCTAAATTTCACTAGCCATTTTCAGTCTTTCACATCAATGCCAAAGTCTACTACCAAATCAGTCGGAAAATTGGAGAGGTTCTCTCTTTCCCAAGCCTTCCTAAACCATACAATATATATAGGCACTATCTAATTAGAATGACAACATATTAACATGGGACCAAAGTCATCCAATTATTTAATGTAGGTAATAGGTTGCATCAAAGGGGATAGATGATTCCGCTCGACAGGAGTACCAAAAAGGCAAAATATGATGGCAGAAAGAGTTTCAACATCGAAGTACAAGAATATCATAGCATAGCTAGAGAAGTAAAACATTTTCTATCACAAACAAACAACACATATGGCTAAGTATAAAACATACTTAAATTTACTTTTAAGTAGCTTTTTGTCTCTAAATGTTATTTTTCTTACTTCCTGTTTCGCAGGATTTTTGAAGAGATAAAAGCTACTTCTGAGACAGAAGCTGCTATTGGACCTATTCGATAAATTCTGAAAGTGCTTTGTATGGTTAGAAAGGTTTTTAGAGAAAATCGACCCCATATGATTTTCTCAAAAAACTCTTCTACAAAAAGGAAAAAAAGAAGCACAAGCTATTGCAATCAAGCCCTTGCAAACGGGAAGGTAAGAGTTACTTTCTCGCAAACCTAGGATCAAATATACAAATGCCATTTTCACAATTGAGTGCTATTCCACTACTTGAATCAAGAAATCTTTGAGCAAATCCTAATCTTGAAATAAATGCTTATACATTGGCAGAAACTTCATGAAACGTAAAAAAGATGTAATATAATCCTGGAACGAAGAGAGTTTTTCTAAGCCGAAAAAAGAGAGAGAGGGTTATTAGTATAGCACAATCACAGTTGCGAGAGAAAATTTGAGAAAATGTAAAAATAATAATAACAAAAACGATAAATCCTCACATTTTCTATAAGGGATTTATCTTGCCTTTGAATTGATTCTTCATAGAATCTATGATGCTCGGAATCGGGGTACAAGTACGTATCTAAATATCGAATTTTTTATTTTCTAAAATGTAGGATACGGAGACATAGCTAAAAAAAATCCAAATTTCAGACACGGATACTTGAATACGTCTTTCACACTTCAATTTTGAATTTCTAAAAAATTCATATGTAAAAAGTCAAATAATAATTAAGTGACGAATTATTAAAAGATGGAACATGTCACTTAAAACCAACTAGAAATTTATACTAAAAGTCTAAAACACTAAAGATAGCATAAATTTACATGACAAAGCACCAAATTAAAATAAAAGTTAGAAATGAAATAATTAATTACAATTGCCATACCCACCTCGTACATGTCGTGTCAACATGGTATGCCGACCGGAATGCCAATTCTGAGCATCACAACATAGAATCATAGTGGATTGAAAATCACCTTCGTGATCAGCTCTATCAAATCCATCCTCGTACAAAAGACACAAAGCTTGTTCGACAATTGCCATCTCTACATTTCTGGAACCAGAACTAAGCCATTCGCTTTAAGGCTTTTGTAATAAATCTTCCTCTGTATCTCTAATTCAGAACTTGACACACATTAATCTCTTTTTTACCATGGTCCCATTCATCCAAACAAATTACAAACTTTAAACACAGAATACAAACAGATCAGTTTCATTTAAACTCTAAGAATTTTGGTATGACTTATGGATTAATTATCTATATTTTTATTGACAGCAGAAAAATTTGTAGGCCTATTCTTTTCAGCAATGCAACAATTAACAAACACCAACCAAGGGGAACATAATATATTGAAAATGGTGCCCAGTACTCTGTCATTTGGGAAATTTAATCCATCTTTGCCTAAAATGCTAACCAACCCATCTCGGAGAAGTTGCTTGACTACAACATGGGCTCAAAAGTATGACATTACATCAACCATAAGCCATGATCTTTGAGAATTACGGCTGCAAGCGGATCTTTACATACTATTACAAAAGTATGACATTGCATCAACCGTAAGATGTCTAACGTTAATTTCAGACGCTTCATGAAATAATTGGCTCAGAATTAATATTTAGACAGATCTTCAACTTCCTTGAAAATGATAATTTATCATTGTGGAAACAAGAAGGAAAAATGATGAGATAAATTTTAGCAAGGTAAATCTATTTTAATTACCTCAACTATTTCATTTAAGAACTGAATCTATGAATTCTAAAGAAATTCAAGTTATATGACCTTATGTATATAAGAACTGATACTGAATACTGAAGTAATCAAAGAATATCTAATCAGCCATATGTCTTCTGCAGAAACTTTAGAATGTACTATTAAGTTGTAATTTTCCATTTTCTTTTTATACATCAAGGAACGAAGAAATGCTTACTGAACACCCAAATGGATCGCATTCCTATTAGTCTCGTCTGGTTCATCTGATGGGAATATGAGATTGAAAGCGAGAATTCCACCCAACAACATAGAAGCATACCCTTAAACCTCAAAAAGGAGTATAAATTATAAAACAGTTCCAGGTACATCAGGATTTTCTGTTGTGGTTGAAGCTTGTGGAGCAAAAGTAGCAGCAGTTTTTTGAACCACCTGTCGAAAGATGGAATTCAATCATTTCATGCAGGGAAATTCAAAAACAAAAGAACAAATAAAAATCTGGAATTCATTTGAGGAGCAAAAACTGGATATATAAAAGCAATCTTTCTCCTTTCAATTTGTCTTGACCGGCATAAGATTGAGTCACAATTTATAATTCATGAAGTAATGTAGTCATGTAATAAAGAAGAATGTTACAAGGAGGAAAAATGCATCAAAACTCAATTCCTGGTCAAAGTTATTGCATTAACCATTTAAAAGAATTAGCAGTAAAAGAACTGCGTACGGTTCACATATGCTGATCCTAGCCTCTATAATGTCCATATACATTTAACCAATTCAATATCAAGCACAACATACAAAAACTTCTACCTGGATAAAAGAAGTTTTCGATTTTCTAAATGTAGGCAAAATGACAAAATTCTATTAAACCTTTGGTCATGCTTCTACTTGACCAGCAATGCTTATAATGCAAGCCCATAGTGAATCATTATATCATTACCACAGTGAATCCTCCTATGGGAATTATTTATTTAATCACTCTTTTGGTATAAGTGTAGTTTAAAGCTGCAGTGAACTTTCAACAGTTTCTTTCTTTCTCATTGTTTTAAATAGACTAGACTAACAATTAAAATATAACTGTGATTCACACCATTAACATTTTGTCACCTAAATATATTTGTTTTCAAAGTTTTGACAAATATCATTTGCATTTCCAAGATGACTCTAGAATCTCGAAAAGGCTTGCAGTCTTCGGCTGATTGTGGAAACTAAAGTTTGATCCATCTCGTCCGTAATTCATTTCAACCCATTACTTCTTACACGTTGGTGCTTGACCCAAATTATCCGAAAATAGGAACAAGGAGAGTTCTCATCAATGAATGGCTTTCCAATGCCTGTAGATTCTTTTTCATACAGCTTTGGAACATTCTCGTTTAATCCAAGTAGAACTTCACGTACAACAGCAAATAGTAAGCGCTAAGTAGATATCAGAAGTACCATATGTTGGAAAAATTGAGGTGGATGGCTGAATTTGGCATAAAGTTTGAGTGGGACCCGTTTGCATATTTTGGAACATCAACCTTGATTTGTGTTCTCCTTCGCGAAACATCGAAATCATGTATTTACTTGCCAAAAATGAAGCTCGGGTGAATGAGAAATTGGAGTTCAAAGTGGACTATTGGAATATGATTTATGTTGAAAGGAAAACTAAATTTGAGTTTATCCTACGTATGAAATTTATGAAAGCACGAACTACTTTATATATGGCTACACTTTTGTGTGTAATCATGTATAGCATAGAGGCTTTCTCCACGTGCGCGCGCAGCGGGTTGCAAATCATGGATAGAAATAGGTTTCGGATCTTGAACTTGTGTGCGGGGACGACCTGCGTTACTGGGGTTAAGTCTATATGAAGCCTCGTTTTTCCACTTTTCTAGACATGACTTTTGTATTGGGAAACAAACGCTCAAATTAAATTTCAAGTGAATCTGTTTTAAGGAAACTATGTTCACACAATCCCCGGGTTTTAAAGTTCAATTGATTTTTTTCCCTCTACAATTTAGATTATTCGTTCTATTTTATCGTGATTTGTATAACTTATTTTGTTTGTTGTGATTATCAAATTATTTAATATTTAATATTTTAACTATTATTCAATAAGTTATTGTCTACACAGTAAACTATATATTCGGTATATTAGTTGTATAAACGGTATGTTAGTTGTATATCCGGTAGTTGCATATCCAGTATGTGTTGTAAATTCAGTATTTGTTAAACCGGTATTCGTTCACGAATATTTTGTCTAACACCATATTCCACAATTCATCACAATTTCTTTCACACTTTAATTAAAATTCCAACCTCAAGCAAACCCTATTGAAAATCAGATACAAATTAACTCAATCTTTTTAAGATCTTTAGCGAGTGTAGGAGCGGTTGGCGTTGCTCCAACTAAAGTTTTACTAGCTCTTGAAATTCCTTACTCTTGTGCATTGTTTGTTGCTATCCTGTTCTGTGGTTGTATTTACCTCATTTGAACTCATGCGAATTCTGAAACAATGGCACGACAAAAAATTCTTCGTCGAAGGGCTTCTGGAAATTGAAGAGATTGATGGATATTTCAAAATGGGAGCATTACAGAGACACGTTGTGCATAGAGTGTTCATTTTCGTTTGCTGTTATTCTGTGAAGTCAGAGAGGAGACGACGCACGTAGTTGTGTCAAAATGGGCCGGCCCCATCGATAAAAGTGGTCCTCGAACCGGCCTATTACTTGATTGGGTTAGTTCACGGGCGACAAATTTGTGCTAATCTTATTTAAATGATCTAACTTAATGATTTTTAACATTAGTAGTGCTAAATAGCATTACTCGTTTTAATAAGTAAAAGTATTTAATTTGAATTTCGAAAGGCCGATGAACATTCATCAACTAGTCCTACCATCTTTTGTTCTTTATTAAATGTCGATATTTCTTTCAATTTAAACTTTTGTTAAAATTTAAAATTCAGCAAATGCTTGTTAAAAATAAAAATTCAAGTCGAATTTGCCGAGTTTAAAGTTCAATTGCATGTGATTGCATAGAGACTAATATCGCACATCTCTATTATTACTCTTTTTATATGGTCCCTTAATTTTAGTTCTTCAGTCCTTAATAATACTTTTCTAATACCAATGTTATCATTTGATAAACTATCGATTCTATTGTTTCATAATAACAAAATTTACACTCGAGGTAGGTAGTCCTCAACCTCTAGCAATGTATTGAATATTCGACATTCATTTTCTTGATACCTGATTTATATCTTCAAATAATATAGTTGAACAAAATAAAAAATATATCTCTTTAGCTAATCTTGCTTGAATATATAAAAACATTCACGCTATATTGTCAAATATAGCTCGATGAGAATAAACGCACAAGATATAAATATAATTTACACCAATATTTTGTAATTACATTCTAAAATTACATAATAAATCAATAAATAGGAAAAAAAATTGATATTACCACAAGTTCTAGCAATAATTAAAGTCTTCTTGACTTATTGACAAATATTTATTTTAAATTTGAATTACTTTGGTGCAAAAATAAAAAGCAAAGCTCAATTAGAAGCTGTCAAGCGCCAATATTTTCGTTGGTTAGATGAGGCTTCGGAAATGACGGGATTGCCCCCACTCAAAACGACATATCCTTCTGCCTGAAACGGCAATCTGTTCATCCGCTTTCAACGGGAATAAAATAAATCCCAAATCCAATTGGTCAAATAAGCACGTTAACAGCAGCTTTTATGGTTTTTTATTTCGTAATGTAAGAATTACTTTTTTTTTTCTTAATTAACAAACCTGTCAAGCTTAGACAAAACTCTTTCTACATTTTCACACACCAAACGCCCCGAATTTTTCGATAAATCATCGTGACTACGCACTTATATTTGATTCAATTCCAGTGGAAGCTGACGCAGATTATGTTTTGACCTTTTGATATCTGCATTATCGATACGCGTTAATGTTTCTATCAGAGCAAAGAACGGAGCTTTGATCAGAAATTCAGAATTTACCGTGTTTCTCCCGAAGATTTCAGGTTTTGGGGGACTTTGGGGTTTTTATTTGTATTAAAATAAGAAAGCCCATGTCTGAATATTTTCGACAGTAATGGCATCAAATTGAAGACAGAATCAAAGATGACAAGGTTTCTGGGTGGTTTTGCATTGCCTCTGCTGCTCGTGACAGGTATGAACTTGAAAATTATGTTGAAAAGGATTGCTTCTATCTGAATTTAAAGATAATTTCTTTTGAAGATTTTATTTTTTTCTCTATTTTCTGTGAGTCAATAATCTTGCAACATCACTCATTCACTTCGGATCAACCGGATGTCTTATGATGGTTATTCAGTGGGAAATTAAAAAGAATGCAAAGGAAAAAAACAGCTTCTCTGTTTGGAATTAATTCGACAAATGTCTTTCTGTAAGTTTGGCCATGTAGGTTGGTTCAATGCATTATCTATTTATTTGTCAATGGAGTAGGCAATCATTGTACGCTCCTCTGGTTTTATAACTTGGGCATTCGTTTCTGGTGATTTCCTTTGTTTTAAGTACGAAAGAAGTACAGATACCCTACTGTCAAGTAGTAACCGAGGCTTTCAATAGAAGCACCTGCCGTCATCAGTTAGTGGCTGAACTGTCATAATGGAAAATATTGATTCTTTATAGCCTATGTGCTGAAACTATTTTCACCCCAAACACTAGAGAATTCTGTGACAATTTGAGAAAAAGAATTAAAAGAGGAGATAAGGAATTATCTGCAAAGTCTAAGGATAAACTTTTCACAAAGGTATTACTCAGACCTATGTTTGAGTCCAGTGCAAACATATACTGAGATTCTTAAGCATTCTCTTGATTTCAACATAAAAGAATGTCAACCAATATTGTGTTCTTTCTAATTAAATGGCCATTACCTATGTTCAGCACATTCATGGATATTGCATAGAAGGCTCCAAGGATTATTGATGCTATTTTAGGGGTTTCTCTAATGCCAAAAGTCTTCACTTGTTTTTGCTAGAAAGTTTGATTTTGAGAGAACGATTGATGGACTTGATACAAAAGAAAAAATATTGAAGAAAGAGGTTGGGATTTTTAGTGGGAAGCTTAGGGCATCAGAATGAAGGGGGTGAGTTTTGCTGTGTAGAATATATCTTTGATAAGAGTTGTAAGTTTTCTTGTATAGTAAAAATAAAACCTCTTAATGGGGTATTAAAGAACTCAACAACTTTATTAATGGTCTTGATTGGAGAGAATCATATTATCATGAATGCTGGAGTTTGTGAAGGATATGTGGAGAATTGTATATGGCGGAATTTAAATTTGATGGAAATGGTAGCCTTTTACTCTATTTGAGAAGGCCTATGGAGTAAAGGAAGACTGGATATTTGTCGAGCTAAATTTGTAGCTTTACCATCGTCAGAGTAATACATAGAGCACTAGAGCCATGGGTAATATGCGTAGAGTGGTATGGTGGCAGATACGTTTGATGAGCTAAAGTTGTAGTTTACTGCCATCGGAAACATGAATGATTAATGAAGGCCTTGATATCTCATTGTCTTGAGGTAACAATTCTATCTATTGCATATTGAGCTACGACTTGATGGAAATGCCGTGGAGGTGGAGTTATATTTTATGGTATTTTACAACAAAATACATGCAGTGTCATCTGGGTGTATCTTTATAGTGGTCATATATGTAGTTTTTGTTGTTTCTTCTTTCTTCTAGACTATGCCCATTAGCCTGTCTCCCCTGCTCCACTTTTTTTTTTTTCGACAAACTTTTGAAAGAAATAAAACTCATCTTTGTTCTCACGATAAATTTGAGTACATGATATCTGCTGTTGACAAATGATGTAATTATTTTCTATGTAAAGTCTTGTTATGCAATGAATAAAAAGGTCGAACGAATTATTTCTGCAAACTTTTTGTTTGTAATTTTGAGGCTTATCGGTTCCTCGAATTACCTATATCGAGAGGTCCGGATTTCCTCGAATTCGTCTCTTTTCTTTTTATATTTTCCATTTTTCTATATTACCAATTGGTGGTGTTCGTATCAAACACCTCTTCTGTAATCCAAGTATTATCTGTACCTAGCGTACCTTTTAATGGCAGCATAAAATGCAAATAATCTATAATGACATTAACTGGCTCCACATAAACGAAATGATAACGAGGGATTTGATCACATCATTGTCCTGAAGAAACAAGTGAAATAAATAGTAGAGACTCGAATGTGCCATCACTTACCTTGTTTGTTGGCTTTTTTATATGTTTCCTTATTTTGATTTGATCTAGTTTCCTTTTCTTGGCACGTGACAAATTGTGGTAGGTGTTCATAGAAAAGATTATAGTTGGTATTCATAAGGAATCTTCTATTAGGTAGTGTAACTTTCCTATTTGGTTGTTTTTAACCCTACAATATGGATTTTATCTTTATAATATAGAGGGACACAAGGTTTTTGCAAATTCTTTATTCCTGCGTGTTTGTCTTAATTACCTTTACTCTATAATTTCTAATGACCACCAACAACCAACGTGATTCTTACCTTCTACGAACAATAAAGTTGCTCTATCCAGAGGCCAATTATGGGCATTTTTCTCCCAGAAAAAAACCAGAGCAATGCTGTTTCGTACATAAAACACCTGTAGATTTCATATTTGTTTGGGTAATAAAAATTGGAAACTATTTGACGAAGTATGTTTATTATTGTTATCAATCTTCAGACATCCATGATTACATTTTCTTTTTTCTAAATACATATACATGCTTTTGTATGTGTACCTTTTAAGTGTTTTTAATCAATATATCTCTGCATCTTTTGCAGCTGGGTTACTGAATTGGAGTTTGATTTCTCTCATTAATGTGGTGGCTTCTATTCTATTTCGTTATACTGCCCCCAAAAGAGGTGTGCTGCACTTCTATTCAGATATTGGAGTTGATTTAGGCTACTTTACCTGGTTACTTCTTGAGTTTACATTGTTTATAAACTTCATTTTATGCGTATTCAGCTCACATTTAGAATGTGATGGCCGTACCTTGAGATTGCAGAACAAGCATAGTGGGAAATTTGGATACATCCAATATTTTAACTAATTGTACTCTTTCTTTTCCTTGCAGGTTTTCTATTAAGGGGACGAGTTTTATCTTTATGGTTTGTTCTTATGTATTCAGTTCTTGTAATTATTTCGCAAGCGGTTTTTCTTGTTGTATGGGCCATTTTGGACTCGCAACGGATATTTGCAGATGTCTGGTGGATAAAGCTTATCGGATTTATGAAGTAGGATTTAATCATTTTCTTCTTATGGCTAATGTTCTATTCACGTATCACATGCACAATATTTTTTCCTTTTGTGAATGTTACTTTCGGAAAGGTTACTCTCATAAGTGAACTAACACAGTATTCTTTTACAGGGTCCAATCCTCCAGAACTCCAACAGTAATCTATTTTTTGATTGTAGAAATATTAGTGGCACTTGTAGCTTTCATTGAAATCCATGGAAAGAAATTTGGTGTGCTAGAATCGCGAGATTCATACTGGGGCTATTTCTCATCAGTTGTTGGACATATAGGTTTGTTTCTAGTTGATCGTAACCCTCATTGGTTTTGAGAAAGTATAGAAAAAAAAACGATGGCTATCTATACATCTATCCTTGCAATTTGTCATGCACTTTAACTCTTGCATTCATTAAATGGTGCAATGCAGTGCAAGACGCTACAATCGGTATTTGAAGACTGAACAATCATAGTACCCTCTATTAACATTTTTACGGAAACATGGACTTATTGTATCTGTGTTAAAAGACTATAAGCTATGTTATTGTTGCATTGCATCTGCAAGAAATTTGTTATTAATTGAATACTGTGTGACAGAACATAATTGAACAAGAATGAGACATGTAGAAAAAGGGTAAAGAGGAATGAGACAGACCAAGAGAAGGGAGAGAAGCAGAAATTAGGACAGAGAATATGTCTGCATTTTATATTTAAGTATAATAAATACAATGCATAAGCTCCCTTTATATAGAGTTTAACTAATCTAATCTAAGTACGAAAAAACCAATAAAATAATAGAAAATCTACAAAATAAAACTCTAATTACTTTTTCCAAAATAAGTATCTAAATTGGTAAATATTTCATATAATATATCCTATGCCTTCGAGATTTGATTGCCAGGCAACAATACAGAGTGAGGCACTGTCTGGCATATCTTTCCAGCTAGGAATAATTGGTTTCATTGTCATTCTTTCAGTTTTTCTTTTGGAATGAATTCTGATCTTCTATTAAATAAGCACTATTCACACATCACTTTGATTAGTTTGTAAATGGAGTATTTTGACTTTAAAGGATATGTATTTTAGAGTGATTGACTTCTAAAGGGTAGATCTCGTTCTCGCTAAATCTTATCCCTTTTTAACTGCATAATAGTCCGGTTTATTGTGCTATCCTAGGATTCTCAGTTGTCTTAACATGTCCTTTTTTTTTGTCTCACATGCAAGGTTACCGTCTTAGGTTAGCTTCCTGCTTAGTGCTGCCTGCCGTGCAGTTGGTTGTGGGGATCAGTAATCCATCTTGGCTTTCTTTACCATTTTTCATTTGCAGCTGTGTTGGTCTTGTTGATTGGTCTTTAACCAGCAACTTTCTAGGACTTTTCCGGTATTTTTTTGTTTCTGGTGTTGTTAATCTCATTTTGATTTCCCAAACATGTAAAAATCTGAATGATGCATTTCAGATTTTACTTTTTAGTTGCTAAATCCTTCAATGGCTTATGTTTTTATATACATGTATTGAAGGTGGTGGAAGCTGCTCTTTATATATGCTGGTTTTAGCATTTGCCTACTTTATACGTATCAGCTTCCTATTGGGTTCCTGCAGAAATTCCATGCGATAGCCAACTTTGTTGGTCTGTACAAAATATCCGCTAAATCTGACTGGCAGCAAACTTGTTCTGGTATTTCTCTGGTGGTGTTCTTCTATATGGTATGATTTCATCATCTTAGTTTCAGACTTGAATATTTGTTTGGCATGCTGTGTATTGTCAATCTATCCTGATGCTGTGATTTACCCTTTCCCCACCCAGTAAGAGTCGTGTTTTGTGACTTGCAATGTGATTTATCAGTTTGTCTTCTATTTCGTGGAAGTTGTTTAGAACTGAATTCAATTTTTTCATAACTTGATGACAATGAGTCGTAAACAAAGTATGGCCTGTCACAATAACCTGTCTTGAAAAAATATTGAATCTCTTATCATATTCTGTTTTAAAGTTGGAGGATCAATAAGATCCTAAATATGGATATAGCTAAATATTAATGAACTTTTAATAGACTATAAGTAGTTTACAACCAGATTATTTTCCATAAAATTTGGCCTGAAGTTTGTAGAACAATAAAGAGGTGCCAATATGGTGCATCTTCTAGAAAGCTACATGTGAAGTTCCACTCGTGTATATAATTTATCAAATTTTTTATAAAATAAAAACATCTAATATCATTTGTTTGACTCCTCCTCTCCCCCTGTAAATAATTTATCAAAATTGAGATCAAAATCATTTGTATCACATGGCATTATGTCATATTTTCACTCTCCAAAGTTATAAATGACAGTCTCATAATATACAATCGAAACGTGTATAAGAATCTTTGAAGGGTACTATCTAAAGCCTTTCCTTTTGGGACAATTAAAACTTTTAAGTAGCTTATGGTTTATTATAATAGTTATGTATGAAAAGATATGGTGCAATGCAAAAAAGCTGCGTATTTCAGCTCCAGATCCTTATCGAAAATTGCTGTATGCATTATGGAATTTTGAGAATGCAGTTCAGTTCACCTAAGAGCCACTGTTTTTTACAAATAAAGTATGGAGTTTGAGGGGTTTTGACTGGTTTGACAGTTTTTCACCTGTTCATGTGCAAACCTTAGAGTTGCTAGACTAACTTGATGGGTGGGTTGCCAGTTTTTGGGTCAAACTTGTCCGGTTTGGTCCAGGTTCAACAACTATGACTATGTTGAATCTGGAAGGCATATAATTGATGTGAAACCTTATCCTCTTGGACCTTATCATTTTCCTTTCTTTTTCTGAAAGTTTGATCATTAAATCATTGTTTTTCTGTAAATAAGTGTACCTTGATAACCGTACTTCAAGAATGAGTGCAATTCCATCTAGGAAACCTTAACAATTGTATGCATCAGAGGTTTGATACAGCTTTCTATAAAAATCATGCAGCTATGAAGTATTCTGGAGGTAAGGTTAGGAGAATGTATGCATAGGAAACCTTAGCAATTGTATGCATCAGAGGTTTGATACAGCTTTCAATAAAAATCATGAAGTTAGCAGCTATGAAATATTCTGGAGGTAAGGATAGGAGAATGTATGCTTCCCTACTCTAGATTCAGATGAAAGTGCCTTATGTTATTGTTGATGTGAATAAAATCTATAAACTTGTTATATTCTGGTTGATTGGTTTCTGTAATAGCTGTATATTGACAATAAAATGTGGTTATTGGTTAAAAGATTGTGGAAGAGAGGTGGCAGAGAAGTTATGACTCCCTTCTCTAGGTCCAGAGCAAGTCTTCATAACCATATCCATTAGTTGTTCTGGATCTGGTGCTGTATGAATTTTTTTATAAATTTGTTACATTATGGTGAATCTACTTTTGTAGTAGCTTTGTGTCAATGAATTTGTTTTTTACAAGGTTGCTGAAGAGAGATTTAATCGTCTGGAATTCTAATTCGATGTGGTTCTCTCCCTCACTGTTTCTCTCTTTCTCCTCTCCTCTCCCCTCCCTCTCTCACCCACCCCTTTATATTCCTCTACATTATTAAGCTTTTCTCCAGGTCCCATTCCACTGTTGTGTTAATTTTTTAGTCATTCTCCCAGAGAGTCATGGGTGATCTTAATTTTGATAGAGGGAAAATAGTGAGAATCACCACTAGAACAGTTCCCTTAAACTTTAGATATAAATTTAACTTGTACATGTTGAAGAACTTTCCATCTCTATGTGAAGAGAAAGTGGTGTTTTTTGTCTATCTTAGGACCTCCCATTTTCTTGAATGGAAAACTAATAGCTGGGAAATGTTTATGCAGCTGTCTGGTGTAAAACATGATTTGGAGCAAATGGAATTTATTATGTCCATGAGAGAAGGCAGCTTGACTGAGCAACTTCTTCCTTCAAGTAATTCCTTTTTCGTACGGACACTGAGGTAACTGTAGCACCCAGGATTTAGCTGATCTATTAACAACACTTTTTTAATCTAAGATGGTTGTGATCACAGTACTGTATCAAAGGATGCTTTGGAGAAATTATAAGGCCAGAGCAAAGTGGCATATCTCCTCTGTATTCTTCTCAATGAATTGGCCTTGAAACATGTAGTTTGTCAGTTCCTAATAAACCGATGTCATTGTTTGATTTAACTGATGAAAAGCCAATAATCTCCAAGACTTTCTTCTCAACCTCAATAAAGTTAATATTCTCGGTGTTTACAATTTTCTCTCTTCATTGCCTTCTCAATGGCTTAACCACTCTTCTGCTCCCGGTGAACCCATCTGTCTTATCTGAAAAATCTCGAGTTGTTTTTTCCTTCAAATTTTGTTCTGATTTGAAGCAAATGATTACTGACTAGAAAACTATAGAAGCAATCTAGTCTGTCTATAGTTGCTTTAATTCAATGATTTTACTTTGATTATTACTCCAGGCACAACACGATAAACAATGGGAAAATGCCCTCTTCCTTCCCATCGAAATATGGAAAATTTAGTCCTACAAAGTTTCATTCAGCATATCTTAATGTAACAATCATTCCGTTGGTGAAGTAACAACATTAATAATAAGAATACTTGTCATATTCTCCAATATACTCAATTATCTAGGTCATCAACAAACCATATGAGGAGAAATTATAAGAGAGAGAGAGAGAGGGAGGGAGGGGGAGGGGGAGAGAGAGAGAGAGAGAGAGAGTTGGGAGTATTTCATGGAATTTCTAATTCTAAGAGAGCAAAAAGGAAACTTTATAATTGCAGTATAATTTTTAATGGTGGATCTGCGCATAAAGAGGGTTAACTTTGAATTCTTTGCGTACCTCACAGCTAGATGATGCTTGTAGGAGGAAAGTTAGAATAAAAGTGCATATTTTAGACCATGGACCCAAAAGGTACAGTAGGATTTTGCTCTGGCGTTATCACCAACCTGACATTAATATAGTCTAGATGGCTTTAATGAGGGAGGAAACATTTTTTTTCTGTAAAACCTAATATAATTCTTGAGATAATATTTCACATGTGAACGTGTTTTATTTACTATAACAACTATATTATTTTCCACTATGCCACTTTTTATTTTAAATTCATTATAAAGAGATGATATTCCGATTTTCACGCAAAGTAAATTTAAGTATAAGCTTGAGATTTGTGAGGAAAATAGTTTCTATTTAATTAAATATATCCTCATGTCAAAAAATTGTAACATATTTCTTTTACAAGGTTGTTGAATTGTCTCGATGATTTGCAGGTCTGGCGTCAGGCATACCAATGTGTTATTAAGGGGAACAGTTTTCAGGATTTTTAGTATCAACTGGTTCACATATGGTTTCCCGGTACATATCCTTGAACTTGAAAATCTTGTTTTACAGTGGCTTGAACCTGGGATGCTTTTTGTTAATGGTTTGTGATATACGGAATACTGTTTAGATGCGTATACTAACAGAAAAGAGGGTATGCAGATATGTGTTAAAAATCATGTAATCAATTTACAAGAAAAAAAAGCCTTCAGCTTTTTCTGATATTCTGTAAAGCTTCTATCATGCGCTTATGTTATTCTCACTGTACGATTAACAGTAATTGGACAATACTACCACAATGTTCAAACCCATAAACAATGCTACTAGAATAGCAAGTTTTTTAATGGCTATGATTCATATACATATCCATCAACTCAAGTTTTTACCAGGAGTCTATAAATTCACATGGAAGGCATGATTTACCTTTCCATGAAAAACTATCTTCTTTTTTAGGCATTTTGACTAGGGAAATACTTAATATGACTTAATGGAACCATAATACAGCATGGACACACAGTATAACGTAAAAGGACAGAAGAAAGTAGCATTTCAATCTGGTTAATATGGAAAAAGTGGTTGTGATTTTATGGAGATTAAGTTCTCTCATTTTTGGAAGAATCTGAACAGCTTGTGACTGGAAAATGCACTTCATTTGAATTACTTAGTGTAACTTATTTGGTTAATGTGAGCCTGAAATAAGGTCAGGAGTTGAGACTGAATCTTACAAGGATCTTGGATGGTTTCAAAATTTAGTACTTAATAAAGTGCATTTATGCAGAAACTAGAAAACGATTCTGTTCAATAACTATCATTCATCCTGATTCCAACATGTTCTTCTCCAGGTAGTTCTTATTTTCTCGATTCCAAGAAAGTAGTTGCTTCTTGAAAGCGGACAAAACAAGAGAGAAGAACGGTTTAGGACGTTTTTTATATATATCTCATGTACAATACATAACTCTAGTAGAAGAGAGAGAATAAAATAAGGAAAAAGAATCCTAATCAATCTACAATATTCTAACTACGGTAAATAAAATCACCAACAATCTTCCTAATTATATACTCAAATCAATTTGGAATCAATTAATAAAATGTCTGTCCACCTCTACATATTTAGTTCGATCGTGTTGAACTGGATTAAGAGAAATATTGATGGCTGCTTTATTATCACAATATAATTTGATTGGCAACTTTATTGTGATATGTAATTCTTCCAAGAGTTTTCTCAACCACAGTCCTTCACACATTCCTTGTGCAACAGCTCTAAATTCAGCTTCTGCACTGTTTCTTGCTACCACATTTTGTTTTTTGCTTCTCCAAGTTACTAGATTTCCTCATACAAAGGTACAATAACCAGTAGTAGATCTTCTATCATCAATTGATCCTGCCCAATCCGCATCTGTATAGATTTCAACTTCTTTTCTTTCACTCATTTTGAAGAGTATCTCTTTTCCTGCGGATCCCTTGAGATATCTTGAGTATCTTATAGACAACCTCTAGATGACTTTCCTTTGGGGAATGCATGTGTTGGCTAACCTGACTAATAGCAAATGCGATGTCGGGTCTGGTGTGTGACAGGTAGGTTAGATTTCCTACTAGTTTTTGATATTTGTCGACTTCTACTAGAACTTCTTCATCCTCAGTTTTCTCTCCAACATATACAGGTGTATCGTTTGGTTTGCATCCAAGCATGCCAGTTTCAGATAGAAGATCAAGTACACTTTTTTCGTTGTGATACACTGATTCCTTATCTTGATCTAGCAATTTCCATTCCCAAGAAATATCGCATTGATCCCAAATCTTTCACTTCAAATTCAGCGGCAAGACTCTTCTTTAATTTCTCCAACTCTACCATATTATCACCTATCAAGATAATGTCATCGACATAGACGATCAATATCGTTTTAGTACTATCTTCAAACTTTCGAATAAACATAGTGTGATATGATTGTCCTTGATGATATCCTTGTCTCTTCAACACCTTTGCAAATCTGTCAAACCATGCTCTTGGTGACTGTTTGAGTCCATATAACGACTTTTTTAGTTTATATACTCGGTTTCTTTCATTTTCCTTGCCAAAACCTGGTGGTAATGTCATGAATACTTCTTCTTCCAATTCCCCATTTGAGAATGCATTTTTAATGTCGAGTTGCTGAAGTGGCCAATACAAATTTGCTGCTAGTGATAGAAGAACCCGAATTGTATTTAGTTTTGCTACTGGTGCAAATGTTTCTGTGTAGTCAATGCAGTATGTTTGAGTGTATCCTTTCGTAACCAACCGAGCTTTATACCTTTCTATCGTCCCATCGGCTTTATATTTTACATTGAAAACCCATTTGCATCCAACGGGTTTCTTCCCCTGTGGCAAGTCCATCACTTCCCAAGTTTAATTTTTTTCCAACGCTCACATTTCTTCCAACACTGCTTCTCTCCATTTTGGAAGATCTAAGGCTTCCTGAATATTTTTTGGAATCATTGTCCTGTCAAGGTGAGATGTAAAAGCACGAAATTCTGTAGATAAAGTATTATAGGATATGAATTTTGAAATAGGATGAAGTGTGCATAACCGTTTTTGTTTTCTGAGAGCAATGGGTAAGTCAGTATCAGGACATTTTGATACCTTATGGGGATGTGGAGCTACCATCGGTTTGGACTCCCTTGGTGCTTCAGATGTGAGATTCTCCAAGTACTTTGATTTCTTCTTTCTGGAGTAAACAAGTGTTTCCTTATCGTTTTGTTTTTCTTCTCCTCCCCCTAGATTCAAGATCCCTTCTGTTAATGATATATCAGTTGGTGGAGTCGATGATATATCTGTTACTAGGATATCAGTTGGTGGAGTAGGTGACGTATCGGAAGAGGAGAGACTGAGATCGAGAAATCGATCTTCATGTGAGATCTCCCCTTGAAAAGAGGTGTTCTTAAAGTATGGGATATTTTCGAAAAACGTGACATCAAGACTGACAAAGACCCGTTTTGTGGAAGGATCATAGTATTTGTGGCCTTTTTGTGTAGAAGAATATCCAATTAGAACACATTTAATTGCTCGAGGATCAAGTTTACGTCGATGATGGGAGTGAACATGAACGAATGCGGTGCATCCAAACACTCTTAAGGAGACATTGGAGTGGAGAAGAGAATTAGGGAAATATTTTTGAAATTTTTGGAGTGGTGTGTTGAAGCTTAAGATACGACTAGGCATTCAATTGATTAGGTAGGTGGATGTAAGAATTGCATCCCCCCAGAACGTATTTGGCATGTTTGTAGTAAACATTAAGGCACGAGCGACTTCTAGGAGATATCTATTTTTCCGTTCGGCAATCCCATTTTGTTGGGGAGTGTCAACGTAAGAGAAGAGCTTTGGTGAATTATGCCATGAGTTTGCAGAGAGTCTCCCATGATTTTATTAAAGTATTCCGTGCCATTGTCGGTGTGTAAAATTTGAAATTGTGTTTGAATCATAGAGTGGAAGGTGATGAATACGGAACGAACATCAATTTTCTCTTAACCCAACATATTCGAGTGTGATCATCAATAAATGTAACAAACCATTTGGCATGATTACGGTTTGGAATTCGTGAGGGACCCCATACATCACTATGGATCATGGTGAATGGCTTTTATGGTTTGTATGTGGATTTTGGAAATGATGTACGTTGATGTTTTGCAAGTTCACAAATTTCACATTGTAAATCGACTGGCATTTTATTCAAAAAAAGAGAACGAAAAACATGTTTCAAGTATTGGAAGTTGGGATGACCCATTCTAAAGTGCCATAACATAAGTTCACTATTTTTAAGGACATACGCAGAATCACAAACTTTAAGTTGACACTGTTTACCCACATCAGCATCTTCAAAGTAATAGTCTTTCACTTTCCTTAGCACTGCCAATCGTCTTCCCCGATGATAGGTCCTGAAAAATATAGTAAGACGGAAGAAATTTAGCAGAGCAATTAGACGTTTTTTTTAACTGGCTTATAGATAGTAAATTGCATGATAAATTTGGAACATGGAGGACATATTCTAAAGTTAATAGAATCCGAAATTTGAATACTTCCTTTTCCTGCGACAGTGGATAGGGAACCATCTGCAATTTTAACTTTAAGATTGCCAGCACATGTTGAGTATGAAGTGAATAGGTGGTAAGAGTCCTTCATCTGATCAGAAGCTCCTGAGTCAATGATCTACGGCGTTATAGTTTGGGTGGTGGAGTTTAATGCTCGCAAAAAATTACTTCTGTGGGCTAGAGAGCTTGAAGGATTATTCGTAGATGTTTGACTTGACGGTTGGAGTGTAGAGAACATTTTGTAGAGCTGCTCCATCTGCTCGGGATTAAAAGCACCGTTGAACCCCTTAGTTTTTTCTGTTGAATTATCAATAGATGCTTGATAGCTACGATTTCTGTTACTTTGTCTAAGTTTCCAATCAGTCGGCTTTCCGCGTAGATCCCAACATGTGTCTTCTTTGTGTCCTGGCTTGCGGCAATGTTCACATCAGGGTCGACCTTTTTGTTTTGAGCCTGACCTATTTTCAAACCCCTTTTGATAAAAGTTCATGCCTCCTGGCCCATCATTAGAGTAATTGGGCCCAATATAAGTTCCAGCCTCATGTTGGAAGTTTGATGGGCCTATTTTAAACTTTGAAGGCCCATTCCTGTGAGGCCCAATTCCTCACTGCTAAACCGGAGCCCTCGATTCCAAAACGCACTGGGAGTATTCAACATAACCTTCCGCTGGCTTTCTTCTCGTCTCACTTCTGCGAAGACCTCTCGCGGTGACTGTAGTGGCTGCCGGCCAAGAATTCGCCCCCTAACGTCGTCAAAATCCCGGTGAAGCCCAGCGAGGAACTCAAAACACTCTCTCGTTATCCAATTTTTTTCGATAATAGGCACAATCTTCTGGGCAAATCTACTTCTCCTCCGAACTAAGGTCTTGACACAATGTAGTCATCTCCAGGTAGTAATCGATCACCTCCCTTTCTCCCTGCTTGGTCTGCCATAGTTTGGATTTAATTTCAAAAATCTGGGTTGAATTTTCAGGATCAGAATAAGTCTCCTTCACAGCCTCCCATACGTCCTTTGCGGTGGGTAAGAACAAATATGTTTTTCCAATTGAGGGCTTCATAGAGTTGATGAGCCAAGCAGTCACCATGGAATTCTCCGATCGCCATTTACGACGAAGAATTGTGTCGGTTGAGGCTGGCATCTTAATTTCTCCGGTCAGGTACCCAAGTTTTGATTTTCCATCAATGATTAGTTTGATAGATTGAGCCCATTCTCTGAAATTTTTCCCGTCCAATTTTTCTACCGTGAGGTGAAAGGATGAACTTTCAATTCGTCCACTTTCGGCAGAGATAGCCTCCATTTCTTCATTGAGAGATTCATAGGTCATTGACTCGCTGTTGTTGTCACCCGTTTCTGTCATCGATCTGATTCTGATACCATGAAAGCAGACAAAACAAGAGAGAAGAACGGTTTAGGACGTTATTTATATATATCTCATGTACAATATAACTCCTATTTATAGTAGAAGAGAGAAAATAAAATAAGGAAAAAGAATCCTAATCAATCTACAATATTCTAACTACGGTAAATAAAATCACCAACAATCTTCCTAATTATATACTCAATCAATTTGGAATCAATTCGGGATTTCCTACACTTCTTTCACTGATAGCATAAGAAGTTGCAGAGACTTCTATTAAGAATAGGTTAGAAGAGGTAGTGCATAAGGAATTAATTTCTTTGAGAATGAAACAAAGTTTAAATTGGTTAACAAAGGAGATTTAGATTCGTGAAATTTTCGTGACGGGTTAGTTTTGAAAAACTAAGATTATACGATCAATAGGTTGGAAAGGGGAAGGGGAGTGTCTCTGTTGAAGGAGGAGAGAGTACTTTTCTGTTGAAAGCTTGGTCTCGGAAAACGATTAACGAGCTATATTACTAGAGTAAACCCAAAAAAATAAAAAGAAAAAAAAGGAAACTCTGGAAGCTGGACTTTTAACAAGATTGTAATAACATGAAAACTATATTAGTATTTATCCTATTCAACGTTTCTGAGGACCCATGCCCTCAGACAAAAAGTTTCATCTCAGGAGGATGCGATGGCAGGATCTCTTAAAAATTCTATTTTATTCTATATGTAGAATTAGTGTCTCACGTCAGTGTTATTTTTTACACAGATTATGATAAGTTCTTGTGAAATCTTAAATGGGTTTCACTTATATACTTTTTAGTTTATTTTTCCTTATTTTCTGTAGACTGTCTTTGCTTAGTTTATAAACTTTCAACAGTAAATTTGACAGATATCCTTGTTTGCCCTTTCCTATTGGAGCTTCCAATTTGCAAGTATATGTGCATTTGGGTTACTTGCATACGTTGGATATGTTCTATATGATTTTCCGTCCTTGTTTCGTCTGCACCGATTGAATGGGCTACTCCTTGTCTTCATTCTCTTGTGGGCTGTGAGCACATATGTCTTCAATGTGGCTTTTGCATACCTGAACTGGAAAATTGGGAAGGTAACCTCGTATAAGTTTTCATGTAAATCTACTGTCCCTTGTTTGGGGGAAGCATACAACTGGATTTACCTTTTACACAGGATATGGATATCTGGGAGATGGTTGGATTGTGGCATTATTCCATCCCTGGGTTCTTCCTTCTAGCACAGTTTTGTCTTGGAATTCTTGTAGCTCTTGGTAATCTTGTGAACAGTTCTGTTTTCCTATGTGTATCAAATGAGGAGAGGCGATTCTCAAATAAGAATGAAACAGAGGAAGGTAATACATTGCCAATTTGAAACTTCTTGATTCTTGTTTAAAAAATAAAATAGTACTGCCTTTTGCATTTTTGTTATGTTAAGAGATCGTGCTCTCTATTTATCCTTGTTTCAGTCCTCTACTCGATAGGCTGTCTGGCTTAGTTGCCTATTGACTATATCACTTGTGACTAATTACTATTTTCAACTGCCACAGAAGACACATATATTACATAAGCTGATATAAACCAAATAAACTTCTTGATTGCTTGATTAGCTAGTGTACTTGCTCAGACTGAAAATTTGTCTCCATACTTCATGCTATCTTTTCGACGAAAACTTATTTGTTACTCGCTCAATTCTTCCTGATTTGTTTGGAGTGGCCCTGATTGATTACGTTTCCTTGCACCCCGTTTGCAATGTGCCATCCTAACTTGTGAGAGGAGTTAATATTCAATTTAAGAGCAAGCCAAAGCTTCTTGATATCCTTCTATTAATGGGCTTATCATTTTCTGAGTTTAGATGTGCACTCAATAGTTGGCATCCATTTTTATATATTATGAATCTCCTTAGTTTTCACTAAGATGGGTGTTTTCCTAGTAATTTTCTCACTGTTGTCATGCATGACCTAATCCTTTTTACATTGGGGCACTCACTCAATCTTGGCTTATTATTACTCATATTTATCTCAGTGAAAGAAGATGCAATAGTATTGATAGTGGCTACAATTGCTTGGGGACTGCGCAAATGTTCTCGGCCTATCATGCTTTTGCTGATATTCCTTATCTCGATGAAACCTGGTTTCATCCATGCTGTTTATGGTATGCCAGATAGATGTGTGTTTTTAAAGTTTATGATTTTTGCTGATAACCTAGTGTAGCTGGACACTTGGGAGCATTTGAACTGCAAGATATTTTGGGTGATGCTCAATAATCTGACTGGCTTTAAATTCTGTCTTTTCTTTCAGTGGTATTCTTTTTAATGTACATTTTGAGCCATAACATCAGTAAAAGGATGCGCCAATCCCTTATTCTTCTGTGTGAGGCTCATTTTGCGATTTTATACATTTTTCAACTTAATCTGGTATCAAGAAGGTTGGAGCAAAAAGGCTCTTTAAGTATGGAAGTTCTTTCACAGTTAGGTATGGATATAATTGTTCTTAAGTTTCTCTCCCGTTTGGATATAATCAGTGCATCGAGCACGCTTCTCTTCTTCATCATGGTCTTACATTTCATCTTTACTAATGTGTTTACTTTTTTGAAATACCTGTAGGTCTCCTTGAAAGTGATAGTTCTTGGGACTTGCCTGAAATAGCTCTGCTTGCTTGCTTCTGTGCGATTCACAACCATGGCTTTGAACTGTTGTTCTCTTTTTCTGCAATCGTGCAGCATACGCCTTGTCTTCCAATTGGATTTAGCATTTTGAAAGCTGGTTTGAACAAATCAGTTCTTTTGTCAGTTTATGCGGCCTCCAACATCAGGGACAATTCTGAAAATCCTTCTCACGGTAATATAACCTTGTCCATGACTAGCTTGTGCACATTTTATCTAACTGGAGGTGGTTAAAACTATATTTAGCATCAGAATTTAGGATCTTTAGTAGAGTTATCATGTATGATGTCCTATGGTTATTTGAGCAAGAATATGCTGGTCCTAGCTTCCTTCCTTCATGGTGCAGAATAATAAAGCATAAAAGATCATTCTAGAATTTCATTTTCTAACTTATTAATGCAACTGTTATTGCTGTTGTATTATCATTTTTGCCCATCTTCTTTCAGAGAGAAAGGTAGCCTTGTATCTCAGTTCAATTGGAAAGAAGTTCTTGTGCGTGTACAGATCATATGGAACCTACATTGCTTTTCTGACCATTCTTCTTGCGGTGTACCTTGTGAGACCTAATTACATATCATTTGGTTACATTTTCCTTCTCCTTGTGTGGATCATCGGTAGACAACTTGTTGAGAGGACAAAACGGCGCTTATGGTTTCCACTAAAAGCATACACAATCATGGTGTTCATGTTCATTTATAGTTTAAGCATTTTTCCCACATTTGAGACATGGATGTCCAGAAAAGTTGATCTTGGTACATGCTTTGGCTATAATACTGAAGCTCCTTTGTTGGAAAATCTTTGGGAGTCTTTAGCAATCATGATTGTCATGCAACTTTATAGCTATGAGAGAAGACAAAGCAAACACATAAAATCAGAAGATCCAGATCCATTGGAAATTGGAATTTGTGGATTCATTAAACGGTTTCTGATTTGGCACAGTCAAAAGATTTTGTTTGTTGTGTTATTCTATGCATCATTATCTCCAATAAGTGCATTTGGGTTTTTTTATCTTCTCGGTCTGGTTATCTGTTCAGCTTTACCTAAAGCGTCCAGAATCCCATCCATATCTTTCTTAATTTACACTGGAATTCTGATAGCAGCAGAGTACCTATTTCAGCTATGGGGCAAACAGGCCAAAATGTTTCCTGGGCAAAAACATTATGATTTGTCCCTTTTGCTTGGTTTACAGGTATATAAACCTAACTTCTGGGGTCTAGAAGCATGCTTGAGGGCAAAAGTGCTGGTGGTTGCTGCATGTACCCTTCAGTACAATGTTTTTCGTTGGTTGGAGAAGATTCCTAGTTCTATTTTGAATGAAGTAAGATTAGGGGAACCTTGCCCTTTATTTGTCTCAGCAGAAGATAATTTCCCTGTTGCTTCGACTTCTGGTGGAGATAACAACGTAGTACCGGACTCCAGTAAATTGTCTGCAGAAAAAATGGGAGTGTCAAGCAACTCATGGCCATCTTTCAGGCCTGATCTTCATCAATCATCTGACGTGTTATCTGGTAGAGGAGGTACTGAGGATGACAGTGCTAGGAAACATTTTTTTGGTTATATCTGGGGAAGCATGAGGGAGAGTCACAAGTGGAATAAGAAAAGGATTATTTTCTTGAGACAGGAGAGATTTGAATTACAGAAGATGACCTTAAAAGTCTATTTGAAATTTTGGATGGAGAACATGTTCAACCTCTTTGGCCTTGAGATCAATATGATAGCATTACTTCTTGCAAGTTTTGCTTTGTTAAATGCTCTTTCTATGTTCTATATTGGATGTCTTGCTGCTTGTGTTCTATTGGCTAGGCCTATTATACGCAGACTATGGCCAGTATTTGTCTTTCTGTTTGCTTCTATTCTTCTCATTCAATACTTCGCCATGTGGAAGAATATTATGCCTTTGAATCAACACATCTCAACCACGACCAATGCGCGTTGTCATGATTGCTGGAGAAGCTCAAATCTATATTTCCATTTTTGCACAAATTGTTGGCTGGGTATGATTTTTATCATTGTCAATGTTACTACTTATAAGGCTAGAACTTAGTGTTATTAAATTTTTGATTATGAGTTGCTTATTCTTATGAAGGGGAGACCTGTTAGGTCTATGTAGGACATGTCTCAATCACCTACGTCGTCCTTCCTTTCATTTATCTTTAATTTCGGCCACATCCAATTGTTGGCATATTTATCTCGTCAACTGTGATACGACTATATATCCATCTTAGCATCCTCATATTCACTATGACAATCTAATGAACATTTTGTTCTTTAACAACAATCAGTATCATAGAGCACAACACATGTAATAGTTAACTGAATTGGTCATTTAACCTCAATAGAGATCTTCCAAGCACACGGATTTCCTGTAGCACTTTCCATTTTTGGTCCAACCTGCCTTAATCCATTTCATTAAATTCTCTTCTATTTGCACTTCCTTGTTAATAATCAAGCCTTACACTTTCTCTGAAGGGACCCAGTCATTAAAAATTACTTACGGTGGCTAAATATGAGCACAGTTATAAATCATCTTTGCTGGTAAAAGCATTCAATAGTGCTATAGAAGGAACTCTTTTAAAGAAAGAAAAGTGTAGCAATAATTGCAAGAACCTTATGACGTTGTAAAACTTCCACAGAGGCTATTTCTTTATTTAGTTTAAGTTCCTTTGCCTCTGAAACCTCAGCAGAGCACTGATCATTTGTCGAATAGAAATTTCAGAGGCATCCTCTCAGATTCAATTTTTCTAGTACTTATCTAACGTTGCTGTGCATCCTGTTTCTCTGGCAGGGCTTGTTGTTGATGATCCTCGAATGCTGATTAGTTATTATGTGGTCTTCATGCTCGCATGTTTTAAACTTCGTGCAGATCATGCCTCAAGTTTTTCAGGGTCATCTACATATCACCAGATGGTTTCACAGCGTAAAAATGCTTTTGTTTGGCGAGATCTTTCATTTGAAACAAAAAGCATGTGGACTTTTCTTGACTATGTGAGGCTTTACTGCTATTGTCATCTGTTGGATCTGGTACTTGCTTTGATTTTGATTACGGGGACCCTCGAGTATGACATTCTGCACCTTGGTTACCTTGGTTTTGCTCTTATTTTCTTCCGAATGAGGCTTACGATACTAAAGAAGAAAAATAAGATCTTCAAGTACTTGCGAATGTACAATTTTGCAGTTATAGTTCTCTCTCTTGCTTATCAATCTCCCTTCGTAGGTGATTTTAATGCAGGGAAGTGTGAAACAATTGATTACATTTATGAGGTGATAGGGTTCTATAAATATGATTATGGGTTTCGTATTACATCAAGATCTGCTTTGGTTGAGATCATCATTTTTGTTCTGGTATCACTTCAGTCCTATATGTTCTCATCCTCAGAGTTTGATTATGTCTTTCGATATCTTGAAGCGGAGCAAATTGGTGCAATTGTACGCGAGCAAGAGAAGAAAGCTGCTTGGAAGACCGAACAGTTGCAGCATATTCGCGAATCTGAGGAGAACAAACGTCAGCGTAACTTACAAGTAGAGAAAATGAAATCTGAGATGCTCAACCTACGAATCCAGCTTCATGGTACGAATTCAACTGATTTCTGTGGTGATACTTCTCCTGCTAGTGAGGGCTTGAGAAGGAGGAAGCGTACTTCATTTAATGTACACTTGGACACTGACAACCTTGAGAAACAGGATGGCAATATCCATTCTGATTCAGTTTTCCCGTTTAATTTGAATGATTCTCCTGGTAGTGCAAGAACAGAAAGTCCGATTGCAGCAGACTTAACAAAGCCTCCAATGTATACCTCTATTTGTGAGATCACGGAACTTGAGGAGGATACAAATGATAAAGCCTTTATCGATTCATACACAGCAAAGAAAATTAAAGGCCAATCACGGGATAACCCATTAGTTTCTGCTGTGCAGTTGATAGGAGATGGTGTTTCCCAAGTACAGTCAATTGGAAATCATGCAGTTAACAATCTTGTCAGCTTCTTAAACATAGCGCAGGAAGATTCAGATTCAAACGATCCCTCATTTGTGGAAGATGGATTATTTAATGTGAGAGAATGCCTAGAAATTACAGATGAGCATGTATATCGTTCATCTTCTTTGCAGTCTGACAAAAGTAGAATGTCAGATTCTGCTAGGCTACAGATTGGGTTGATTGTCCACCATATATGGTCCCAGATGCGATCCAACAATGATGTAGTGTGTTACTGTTGCTTTCTTCTGGTTTTTCTTTGGAATTTCAGTCTACTTTCTATGGTATACTTGGCGGCTCTTTTTCTCTATGCTCTCTGTGTAAATACTGGGCCCAACTACATCTTCTGGGTTACTATGCTAATCTACACAGAAATTTATATTTTGATTCAGTATTTGTATCAAATCATTATCCAGCATTGTGGTTTCAGCATCCAGTCAGGCCTTCTTCGTGAGTTGGGGTTTCCTACAAAAAAGATAGCATCATCGTTTGTTATCAGCTTGCTACCTTTATTTTTGGTGTACTTATTTACTCTAATACAGAGTTCAATTACTGCAAAAGATGGTGAATTGTTTTTAGATGGATTTAGTAATGGTAAAGGGGGGTTACGGGATCAAAAGGAGGTTAACTCAGGTTCCAGCTGGAGTGATAAAGCAAAGAAGCTTTTCCAGTCAATCGAAAATTTGGTGAGAATGGTGGTCAGAAGCTGTTGTAGATACTGGAAATCACTGACACAAGAAGCTGAATCTCCTCCATACTTCGTACAATTGTCTGTGGATGTCCATGCATGGCCAGAGGATGGAATCCAACCAGAGAGGATTGAATCTGGAATAAATCAGCTGCTGCGACTTGTACATGATGAAAGATGCAAGAATGAATGCCCTAATCATTGTCCTTGTGCCAGCAAGGTCCAAATTCAAAGCATTGAAAAAAGTAAAAACCCAAATGTGGCCTTGGCTGTTTTTGAGGTGGTCTATGCCTCCACATTAACAGAATGTTCTCGAGCAGAAAAATACAATTCTCTAACTCCAGCAGCTGACGTAGCAAAAGAGATTCTTAAAGCAAAACGCATGGGCCTTGCTGAAGAAATCGGATTTCCATACTCCATACTTTCTGTAATTGGAGGTGGCAAAAGAGAAGTTGACCTTTATGCATACATCTTTGGTGCCGATTTAACCGTTTTCTTTTTGGTTGCAATTTTCTACCAATCCGTTATTAAAAATAAAAGTGAATTTCTTGAGGTTTATCAGCTTGAGGATCAATTCCCAAAGGAGTTCGTATTTATTCTGATGGTAATAATATGTGTCTATCATTTTCATTTTTGTGCTTAATCTTCTGGAATAAAAAAAACTTTGATTCACATCACAAAAAAGATTAAGATGAAGAACGTTGACCAAATCTTTATGATTTCTTTAACCTTTTGCAATTGAAAATGAATATTGGGTTCTTGATTTTTTTAAAAGGGTAATATGACTAATCACTGCCAATTTTTATTCTTTGATTTCACAGCCACGTGCTTATATGGTTCGTTGTTTTATTTGAGTTGTCTTTCTGTGCAGATAATCTTCTTCTTGATTGTGGTTGATCGCATCATGTACCTATGTTCGTTTGCAACTGGAAAAGTCATCTTTTACCTTTTCAACCTCATACTTTTCACATATGCCATCACTGAGTATGCTTGGCATTTGGATACACACAGCGCGGCTGGGTTGGCCCTTCGTTTAATATATCTAACTAAAGCTGGTTCTTTGGCACTACAAGCCATGCAAATTAGATATGGTGTTTCCCATAAAAGCACGTTGTATCGCCAGTTCCTAACCAGTGAAGTTTCTCGGGTCAATTATCTTGGCTATAGACTCTATCGTGCTCTGCCTTTTCTATATGAATTACGATGCGTACTTGATTGGTCATGCACTACTACATCGTTAACAATGTATGATTGGCTGAAGGTGAGTTCTCAGAGGCTCCAATTTTTGGGAAGTATGCATTGAAAAGGCACCCCTTTCAACACCTAATGACTTTTGTTGCTCAGATGAAGTAATAATTTTTGTAAATACTTTTTGGAATAGAAAGTGTTCCAGCCAAATGTGCTCTCTGCCAAATTGTTACACAAGTGCAACCTTTGACCATGGAGCTAGCTTAAATTTTGTTTGTTGTCACCCCAAAACCAGCTAGATATAGTAACCAGAAACTAAATAATGGCTCTGTAAGACCAAAATGCACCTAATCAAACTGTTAGGCTTCAAGTTAGTTTTGATTCTTTAACTAGAAAAGAGAGTAAGTCGCTAGGAGTATTTCTGGTTACACAAACCAATGATTTCGCTAAAGCAATGAATTAGTAAAATGGGAAGTAATTGTCCTACCCTACTGTGGAAACAAATAAATCTTTTACTTTCTGCATGCGAAGGCCTTATGATGAGACTTCATCGTCTGGTATATTAACATTAGTTTTTCTTTATGAACCTAAGATAAAAAGAAATATAAATAGCACACATACAAATCATAATTTTTTTCAGATTTGTTGTGTTCAGCCTTAAACAGACCAAGGTACTGAAAATCTGATGTCACCATACTGAACTCTTCACTCCAGCTTTGGAGTAGTATACTCCCTGTTGGGGTATCAAATATAATATTTTTTGTTTGGTTGTTCATCACTGCAACACATGATTAGATTTTATAAATGAAACTGATATTTACATATCCATTTTAGTTGGAGGACATAAATGCTAGCTTGTACCTTGTCAAATGTGATAATCTTCTGAATAGAGCTTCACACAAACATGGAGAGAAGCAGACAAAGATGACGAAGTTTTGCAATGGCATATGTCTGTTCTTCATATTAATGTGTGTTATTTGGGCTCCCATGCTGGTAAGTAACTCATGACACGACTCTTCTCTACAACATAACACTAGTTGTCATAATTTAGATATAAAATATGGACAAATATTAAAAAAATTTCTTTCTATCTTGTTATAAATTGTTGTTATAATTGCTAAATTCTTAGTTATGATTAATTCTTACTTTCTGTTTTTGTTGTTATGATTATTAGTAGTATCTTTCATCATCATTCTGGGGGAATGTGGTCAAGGAAAGAAGAAGAGAGCACTGGCAAGCTAGGAAAGGATGTATTTGTTAACTTTGGGGTTGGGGTGGGGGATACTATAGCTCAAAGCATGAGATACATAGTCAAGATTCTTTGCAAAATAGGCACTGTAATGTAGAAAGCTTATAATGCTAGTATGTTTCTGCAAGGTTTTTTTTATTTTATTTTTGAGCCTCTTGCACTCCCCTAGACTTGTAATTCGTTTGAAATATACATCAGTTCCATTTCAGAAATTAATTTATACATTATGTTTTTCAAAGGTATTCGTTCATACATATTGACTGGCACAGTAAGTTCAGTTTTTATTTTACTTGTCATGCCATTTCAAGCTTGCAACATGCATGATTTCACCTTTAAAGATACATTTTGTCCTCATTTTTTATTCTGTAGGGGGTCCTAGATTGACTTTGCCACACATGTTGGATATATAATTCAGCAAATTTCTATATCAAGTACACCTCACTTTTTTTTTTTTTAAATATTATTCTTTGAAGTTGTCCCTTAAGTTGCATAGTAGCAAGTTAGTAGTGTAGGAACTGAAGAACTCAAGATAGGTGTTGAGATATATTGCTATTCAAGTTAGACAAATAGCTGACGTTATATTCAATTGAAATACAACTATTTTATCTGTATTTAGGTGCTCTAAAGTTGCAGAATCAGGAATAGTGAAATTCTTTGCATATTCTGAAATTATACCATTACAAAGTAGGTGGCTGGATAATAGCTGGTATATTCTGCCATGGTCTGATATCGAGTCAGATTATTTTTTATTCTTTGGTATATGTGGAAGCATAGCACAATCAGGATTACTATAAAAAAAAAACAGTTGATTTCCCAACTGAAATTATACACAATAAAACTGAAATTTTTGATGAACTGAACTAGTCTGAATACAGGGTTTGCTTTCTTTTGCTAAATAAAACATACAAGTATGTTTTATGTGGGTATAAAAGGATGTTCTCTTTCAGATGTACAGCAGTGGTAATCCAACAAACATAGCAAATCCAATCAACGATGCTAGTGTTCAGTTTGATATCAGGACAGAGGGTGGAAGGTTGACGCTGTACCAGACAACTCTTTGTGAAAAACTTTCATGGGTTCAGCTCAATGCAAATTTTGATCTTGATCCCCATGATTATTTGGATTCATATAATGTGAATGACATTCAACTGATTTGCTGTCAAGCTGATGCAAGTTCTCTGTGGCTTGTCCCTGATTTGGTTCAGAGACGGTTTATCCAGTCTCTTAATAGCAGCATGGATATGAGATTCTCTTGGGTTCTTACAAGAGACCGGCCAAAAGGCAAGGAAACCGTGAAATATGAAAGAAGTGTTTATCCATCAGATCTTCCTGAGCCATCAGAAGTTGAAGGGGTTCTGAATGGTTCCATTAGCAGCTTTAAGGTTCATAATATTCTTCCAAGGTATTTCCGTGTTACTGGTTCTGGAGAAGTTAGGCCTTTCGAGCAAGCGGTACGTTTCTGAATCTTCTACGTTTTACTATTCTCTTCTTTTCTACTCCATTTGGTAAAAGAAGCCAATTCAGGCTGTACTTAATTTCATGCTATCTGACAAAGTTTGGCTGAATGATTTCATGCTATCTCAACATAAGCTACAAAAGTTTGAAGAATGGAACCAACCTCACTTTTCGACCGCAGAAAATATATCCAAGTGTAACGACTGAAATCATCAATAAATGTCACAAAACACTTATAATTAGCATGCGAAGTCACAGGAGCCACTCCCCAAACATCACTATGAATAATCTCAAAGCGTTTATGAGCACGACTGCCATGAGATGGAAAGGGAAGAGTCTTACTCTTTCCAAGTTTACAAGTATCACAATTGAAAGATAAATTGGAAAACTGAAACTGATCTTTATTANGCATTCACGATTGCCATGAGATGGAAATGGAAGAGTCTTAGTTTTTCCAAGTTTACAAGCATCACAATTGAAAGACAAATTTGAAAACTGAAACTGATCTTTATTATCCAAAAAACCATACTTCAACGAATGAGATAAAATTAAACTATTGGGATGACCCAATCGCTTATGCCAAACTTCATGTTTAGATCTATTGCTAATACAAGCTAAAGACATAGCAGGATGAATAGTAAACTGTAGTGGAAACAATCTTCCAACCTTAGGCCCTTTCGCGATCACCTTTCCCGATCCCCGATCCTACACAAGACAACCAACACGAGAGAAACACACATCACGGTTATTATCAATTAATTGACCAACCGAAATTAAGTTTGTAGATAAGCCTGGAGATACAAAAACATTATCGAAAGAAAGCCCAATATCACCAACAACAATAATGTGACATGCTCATTAGCAATCTGAATGTGTTGGGTACCAGTGTATCGTCGAATGTTATGTAAGGAATCATAACTACCGGTCATATGATTTGATGCCCCTAAATTAATAAACCAAGGAGAAGAAGTAATTAGGCCCTTACCTTGCAAGCCCAAGGCAGAGAAGGCAGAAACAATCATCTGCTCGACTATTTCTGGAGTAAGAACAGGTTGACTAGTGCT
>CAIGRP010079272.1:0-26983 GCA_903798385.1 Fraxinus cuspidata
TACCTTCAAAATACTACAACCCGTAAAATGTACTGACAAAAAACTAGTAGTTAAAAAAAAAGTTGTTGATGTGATAAAAAATATATAATTAAAAATGAGTAAAAGAATGAACACAGCAAACGGGGCCTTAGACAAGAATTTCAAGTCATTGTGAACGAAGGAGTGACAAGTTTTTGGCGGTTGATTTTTCTCTATTTGTTTTTTTAAGTATCCAAACTCCAGAAATAGATTGCCTCATGATTTTTGTGTCAGGTTGTAAGTGACTACATGGGGTCCAGTCACTGCTGCTCTGACCCCATGAGACAATTATTCTATTTTTCTGTTTTATTCTATATCCAAACTATAAGGCCTGTGTTTGTGCGATATAAAAATTTTCAATCACACGTCTCATTACTTTTTAACTAAAAATTTATTAAAAAATTTATTTTTATTTAAATCAAATAAAGGCTAGGTATTTTCAATAATTCTGTTCTTTCTATTATAAATATTTCCTGTAATAATTTTTAATGTTGCACTAAAAGTAAAGGCCACAACAGCTAGAACTATGTGTCAAAAAAATAGCAAATTTAGAAGGAACGCACTTAAACAACTATTCATCCCTTAAGCTCGTGCTTAAAACTATATTAAAAATAATTTGAAAAGCCTTATCACTTTTATCTGTAATGCATGTCAAAACTCTGCGTAGAAATTAATCAAACAATTGAGATTTGTATAGCGCCAACGTAAATCGTAATCACTTTATCGACAATGCCCTTAATTTTTATTAAGAATTTAATTATTATAGTAAAAATATTGAAAAAAAAAAAACGTGGGTGATTAGGAAACATTTGGTTGACAATTTTGTCTTCATATTTTTTTTTCTTATATCAATAATTACCTAATTTTTATTATTAACACTAAATTGTGTAGTAAAGAAAGGTTGAAATAGATTATGATTGTGTACACATAGGTATTATAATTAGTCAAAAATGTACATTTTTTCTATCTTTATGTGTCTGTGATTTAATTGTCAAATTCGAACTAAAGATTATAAGAAAGTGTTTGTTGGGAGTCAACCCAATTTTCTAACGTTTAGACTTTTTATTTACTTTTATGTTTTCATTTGATTAGCTACTATTATTTTTGCAGGTAACTTTTGAAATCCTACATATACATGGTTCCTAACAAGTTTGTGGGAAAATTGGTTTAGAAGAAGGTCACTTGCCTAAGTTCATCAAAAGTATCACAAGTCTAATTTAAGCATTGGTACCCCTTCACAAATATACAATCAGAGAAGTTTCGTTATCCTCTATTCTCTTTTATCTTGTTCTTTACACATTGAGGACAATGTGTGATTTAAGTTTGGGGTGATTGTGCTTAAATTGGTGAATTATATTAACGTGTTAGATATTCTTGCAGGCTTAAGATGTTTTGATGTTTAAAATTGTTGTTGATTCATGAGTCATGACCAATTTTTTTCAAAACTTTGATTATCCATGCGAGATCCTTATTTTGAACACAATAGTCATGATTAATTGTCATCTAAATGTGGAAGTTTTTGTTTGATGGAGAGATTTTTGAATGGGTTGAATAAGGTTGTAAGTTGTGTTTAAATTTTTATTAATCTCGTTGACCCTAAAAATTGTATCAATGATGTGCCCGACATATCGAAAAACCTCTCACGTCCATGTAAGCTAAATTTCAATACACTTGGACAAGTCGCTAGTTAAACGGTTAAGTCAAATAGGGAAATAATTTGGAGTGTATGGGAGTTTAGAACATGAGCTTCCAATCGATAAAAGAGGGTCGGCTTGGGAGAAGGATATCAAAAGTATATGTAGCAAGAATATAAATAATTTGGAGTGTAATGGAGCTTAAAACGTGAGCCTCAAGTCGATAAAAGAGCGTCGGCTTGGCAGAAGGATATCAAAAGTATATGTAGCAAGAATATATGTTTGAGAGTCTAAACTTGCATTAATTTCAAATAGCACTAAGTGTGAGTGTTTATACTTGAGCAAGATGAATGAGTCGTCGGATGATAGGGCACGTAGCCTCATCAAATCTATTGGCCCTTCTTGTTGCTCGCATCAATCAATCAAGGCATTAAATGTTAAGACCCCTTTTGCGTCTATAATTCCTAGTTTTGTGCAAGTGGGATTTGACCGTGTATGTGTGAAGGGGCGGCGTTGGCAATGAATTGTCTTGTCAATCACTTCACCACGAGATCTATTAGGGATCTCGCCATCGCTTCGTCAGAACCGACTCCAACACGTTGCGTCAGCCCTAATGGGGTCGGTCTTGTTTCATTACATGGGAAAGGGGTTGCCTCCATACGTATAACAAGGTCGTCCATACTTCCATGTAGGGTATGGGGCCCTCACCGCCTGCCACGTGGCTCAATTAGGTATGATTATTTATATGAGTAACAACAGTCCTCGAAGTTCAAGTATGATTATTTATATGATGAGTGGATTTTCTAGCCTTAGAAAAAGATTTCATTATCTGAAGCTTGTGATAGGGTTGAGAGATATAGGCGAGGTTCATGAAGTAAAAGGCGAGCTTATTTGATAGCTGAATCTTGTGTTATGGCTAAAGAGTGCATGCGAAGCTCTTAAAACATATATCGAGCCCCCTTTAGGAGCTGAAGCCTGTGATATGGCTGTCAGGCACTGGGCGAGGCCCTTGAAGCATATATTGAGCCCCCTTTAGGAGCTGAAGCCTGTGATATGGCTAAAGAGTACATGCGAAGCTCTTAAAGCATATATCGAGCCCCCTTTAGGAGCTGAAGCCTGTGATATGGCTGTCAGGCACTGGGCGAGGCCCTTGAAGCATATATTGAGCCCCATTTAGGAGCTGAAGCCTGTGATATGGCTGACAAGCACTAAGAGAGGCTCTTGAAGCGTATATTGAGCCCTCTTTAGGAGCTGAAGCCTGTGATATGGCTGACAGGCACTAGGTGAGGCCCTTGAAACATATATCGAGCCTCATTTAGGAGCTGAACCTATGATATGGATGACAGTGGCGTGATATAATGATTTGAAGGGCAAGTCGATTCCCAATAAAAACAGCTGGGTAGTGCAGTAATTTCCTAGGCTCTAGCTATGTGCGCATTTAATGCACAATGATGATGGTACATCACATCTGGAAGGGCCTACACAAGTATATGGCGCGTGTTTAGCACGACTCCATCCGAGCCCTTGGTTTGAATTTTTATCGCCCTTTGGAATTAACGGGACGTATGAGATTATAGGTGGATGGCCCAAATTAAAGTGGAGGAAGATCACACGGTGAGGTTCATTCATTTCACATATATAAGGCCGAAAACCTACATTTTTCCATTTTTCTTCACTTTGCAAAGATTTCAAACCTTGATTGCTGAGTATATTTCTAGTGGCCAAGGTATTTTCCAGCTGATTCCGACGATCAACTACACTCACACGCATTTCCAAACGTTTCAAACTTTGGGTCCTAGGGTTTGCGTAAGTATTTGCTACTACCAAGGCATCTTCTTCATCTATTAAGGGTTAGATGGATTCTTTCTCTAAAAATAATGGGGTTGAGGGGTCTTCTGGGGTAAATATAGATTTAATTTGCGCCGAGGTGGATATTCCCTCAATGATTCCTACTGAGTGGATTATAGAGGCAATGAGGGGGCCCTCATAGTGCATGGATGATGCAAGAGGGCCCTATAAACTATAGCGTCAGACGGGGGCCTCTTTGTGGCCTACAGATATTAAGAAGAATGAGCTTGGGGGTTTTAGGGAGAAGTTTAAAATCCCAGACTATGTCGAGATGTTGATTCCGACCTCCGAAGAAATAGCTTGTTTTCTTAGGGAGGAGTGTATTGCAGTAAGTGAGACAATCTTGAGTGGAGGGATGAAATTGCCCCTGCACCCTTTCTTTAGATACATTCTTAGGCAGTATAACTTAGCCCCCACTCAACTAATGCCAAACGCATGGAGCCAGCTAGTAGGGGTCTTTCTTCAGTGGAAGGATGTCACTCTTGACAAGGATATGCCTCCACATGTCTTTCAAACCCTTTTTCAACCTCGAGCCTCCAGTTGGGGGAGTGATTGTAAGGGGTGGTATTGCATGAACTCCTAGGGTCCACATTTTCCTTTCATCTGGGGGACCCCTACTTCTATCAAGAATTGGAAGTCATCATAGTTTTGGGTTAGGGATCACTGACAGACAATGGAAGGAGATGTGGTCCCAGAGATCACCGTACTGACCCAATACCATGAGTATAGTGAGTTGAGCTTTCATTCAGCGTGCTATTTCCATGTATGTTAGTCTCCTCTCATTTTTCGTCTAACGCAAGCCCTGTGCAGCTGCACTTAACCGGTTCAAGTTTTAGCCATCCGAGTGGGCCGTCATTCGGGCAAATATACGAGCTCCCTGTGGAGAGGAGATAGCATTTTAAAACTTCTTACTAAATCAATGATAAATTATTTAGACTATTAATTCTTTAAAAATACATGTATAAGTACCTTAATTTGAAGTGTTCAAAACTTACATATACGGCAAAGTAACGAGCACACTTCATTCCAAGTTCTCCAAGCAAAATCTTAAATTATAATGGTCTAAGAGACAATTTATTAAAAAGAAATATACACATAATAATTTATTTTATATATTTCTTTAAAAGATGTACGTATTAAATTACTAGGTATCAATTTTAGTTCCGGCTAAATTTTTGTATATAGACACGAGCTTAGAAATTTAAACATCCTATGTATCTACAATCTTTGAAGCCTTTAAATAACTTACTAGAGGTATCTATGCCTAACAAATTCTTTGAATTTAGACAGGGCTATAGACACTTTCTATTTTCTATTTTATCACGCCAGCTTGACGAAGTGCTTATCAACTTGATTGAGAAAGATTTTTCTAAAATATCGTTTATCTTCACTTATGCGACATAATTTTTTAAGCAATTCATATTCATATTTAATTATTTCGTTTTGTGAACGTTTGTTGTGCTGGATTATGGGCTTTCAACTGTTCGATGCTAGGGGCTGTCCGCTGTCCAACTTTTGGGCCCAATAGTAAGTAGAGGAGCTGGATGATGAAAAAGAAAGGTGGAAGGGAAATCGACGAGCCCAATTCTAAACTCCTGTACGAGTACACAACCTTTTATCTCATGGGTCGTACTTCATAATTTGAATGGATGGTTCCAAATTTGAGCTATAATGGATGGACTAACTCTTTCTTTTACAATAAATTAGAAATTAGAGTGCGATTTTCATTTCTTTTGAGTCCTTTGTTTCTTACTTTAGTAGTGATAAAGGGAACATATTTAAGTGACTACAATATTACACGTTCATATTATTCATCTATAATATTTAATGAAGTAGATTGGACGATATTGATTAATATTAAAAGAATTCTTCTCAATACTCCATACTAAACCTATTATGATGTATTAATTAATATTTTGAAAACCGATCAGACATTGACTCGAAAAAGAGAGATGTTCAAGAGTAAGATGTTCGAATAAGAAATGATATAATTAAATTAAAAAAATCATATATAGATATATATCCTAGGAAATTTTTATATCAAGTAAAAATGTATTTTTTAATGTTCATTTCTCAACTTTCAATAGTTATTTTAATACCCATTTCACATCAAATTGACACTAACTTGGCCCAAAAGCAACTAAATATAAAAGGAAAATTTAATGGGTACATACAAAACGAGCCCAAATAAAGGTAGAATGAACCATATATATTAAACAACTCCCCCAACGTATCCTTGTCAAGAGAGTGAGTGAAGAGAACACGATACCTCTATATAAAGATTCTTGATTTATTCAAATTTTCTAGATTCTTTTAGATTTTTGGATACCTATATTACGTTAGCGAGTTTAAAGAACTAGTTCCATATTCATCTTTAACTCTCTATTTTTTCTCTCTTACAACCAATCGGAAAACTTAGTAAAATTGCAACCAGGTCACAAGTTTTCTGTTGAACTGTCCAACTTTTTTTTTTTGTGCTGGTTTCTATAGATGCAGTTTTTAAGAATCAATCTGATCTTGCATCTTTCCGATTCTCAATTTTTTTGATCAAATTGACAGTCCGATCCATTTTTCATTACATTGGTATTAAATAACGGGTCACATTAACACGTGCAAAAAATTGCTCCACCTAAATGGAAAAATCATTGAAATTAAATATAAATTAAAAAGGCTAATGATAGTTGTCTAATGATCAAATCAACCCTACAAGAACAGGACCATCTGAGAAAACAAAGGAAAAAAGCATTTTTGTACCATGTAGCCTTTGACTAAAAATAAATTCCCCCACTTTGCAATGCAAAGCTGCCTAGACTAGACCCCCTCTACCCACTTTTACTGCATTCTTATCAATTCTTCATCTTCTCATCAAGTCATAAGATTTTGCTATCTCACATTTTCCTTAATAGTCTGTCACCTATCACTTTTTGACACGTTTCACGTTTGGAACACCTCATGGCCCGCCTGGACCACCGCTCCCACGTGGCCACGGCCACCCTTGCCGGCCGCACCACCTTGGACCACCTTAGACACATTTCATGTCCTTGTCTCTACGGGCCCTTTCCCTAAAGCTTGTCCACTCCCCATATCACCTCCAATGCTTTTCACTTTCACATTTTTCAAATAATGTTGGTTTTTACATTTTCATCTCAAGCCGTCAATTTGAAATTAAATTATATATATATATATATATATATAACATAAACAGTTTTTTTAATTCTTGAAAAGGGTGGAGCCATACCATGAGAATGTTGGTCCTTTAACTTAATGTAACCTTCAGATTGGAAAGTGACCCAAATGAGAAGGACATTACTGTTTTGTTCCCAGTAAAACAGGCACACCAATTAAAATTCGGCTGCCTTGGATTATTTAGTGTTAATTATTTTATCAAGAAACCCAATTTAGTAATTTCAAATATATAAATTTATTTCCTGTCCTGCTACAATATTAATTTTTTTTTTCTGTCCCTGGTGAAAAAGTTTTTCTTTATTGAGCTGGAGGTTCAAATCATTGATAAGGCAGGACTATTTATGTCCACAAGTTTATTTTTATTCTGAACTTCCCTTTTTCCAACGGCAACTTGAATGCAAGACTATGAAGTTTGATGCTGTCAATTGTGCGCAACTTCGTGGAATGTCAATAATTCGTCTGCTTTGTGATTATTCTATTATTGTTATTAAAGAGGTACTAAAATAGACTGCTTAAATTGACCGACTCATCGGGCAAAAGACCTATTTTTGTCCCAATTTTTGGGTACTTTTTAATAGCTTATAGTAGAAAATAAAAATAACCCGGGAAACAAGTGGGTTGTACGTTCAAAGTACACGGACTTAACTAAGCACGATTGGGAGTTTTCATGGCGGATCAACTGCAACACATTCATTTTCATTCTCCTCTCGTCGATTTTCTTGATTTTCGTTACCTATTGTAATTATCACTCATTTCATCTCTTTGATTAGTAATGAACTCTTAAACTTTGGCTCATTCTCTGAAATATATATGGCGCACAAGAAGTCAAATAAAAGTCGTTGAATTGTTATATAGAAGTTCAAAAGTCGAAAATGCTTTACTTGGTCTATTAACATAACTATTTTATAAAAGTTTGGGCCCACCAAAAGAAATTATTCTATTACATCCCTAGGGCCCATGTCGATATATAATTCTCAATTATGCTAAGAAATACAAGTTTTTTTTTCTTTCCTTAAAATAAACAAAATCTTAATCATTAGTCCATCATATGTCCGAAAATTGTTGGTTAATATTTTACATCGTTAGGTCAAATGTTGCCTTTTTAATTGTTTATTACTTAATACATATTTAACAAGCAAACCCTATATTGTTGGCCATTAGATTTTATATAATTAAGTTAATTATTTAAGAATCTATATTATGGACTAATTAAGCATTGAAAATATGCAATTGCCTATAATAAATCATTTCCTTCACTTGTATACTTATTTGCTATAGCACGATGATGTACAATATGAGATTATAATTTTATTGGTCAACTTATTCGTATAAAAATGGCATTTGCTTCTTAGTCAATATTGAGATCGAATTCTTTATTGTCAATAATAAAAATAATATATTACTAATGGCTTACTAAAGACGATAACGAATTAAAATATTTCACAATATTTCCAACTTAGGAACTCAAAATTAAAAGTAGGGACTTAATAAATATTTTCCCACGTGAATCTTTCTTTCATAACTTTCAGTTCTCAGTTTTTCTTTTCTTTAATAATTTGAATCGTATCACGATTTAGTTAAGCCCCTGTTTGATTTAAATAACAATTTAATTTTTTAATAAATTGTATTAAAAGTTAATGAAATACGTGGTTGAAAAATTATGTTTCTCATTGAAATGTGTATTTAAAATTAAATTTTGACTTTTATTTAGATTTTAATCAATTTTCTTGACCATTATTTTAGCAAAAAATATGATTATGATTGACGTCTCAATAAAGTCGTCCCTCGTGGAATCCCAAGCTAATCATTCTGTTGAATAATCAAAAGAAATTATCGTAAAATCAAGGTCTCAAGTGGGTTTGTGGTCATGCAAAACGAAATTGGTAAAGTGAAAAATTATGTAATAGAAAAGCCAGAAGAAAGGTAGCAGCATCAGAAAAAGAAAAGGCATATTTGATTTATATCAAAAGAAGAAACAGACAAAAGAACCATCTCTATATATACACCCTTATTTAGTAAAAATTAAAATTTTAATTTAGGTCAAATTTAAACAATTAATTACATTGAATTTCAAACTTTTTAATCACATATTTAATCAAATTTGATCAAAATCTACTAAAATTTTGATTTTAATCACGACTATCGTACTTTTTGGGGAGGGGGGGAGAGTGTCCTGGTTGCTTTTTGGTTTGGCATTCTATCATATTTCCTTTTCCATCATTTCTCGATAAAGGCCAAAGACAGTTGCAATATAGAAATTGGCATTGACGTTTCCTCGTACGACACACCTCCTCTGTACCTTGTTTACTGCTCTTTCATTTTCACCTTAACCTTACGGTTTTAGGGCAATCTTTTTCATTTATATTTTTCAATTACACTAACTGTTTAGGGTAAGACTTAACTTTCTCTCCTCACAAAATTTCCATTTTATTAAGAAGAAAATCAAAACACATCAAAACACAAAATTTAATTTTCTCTGTTTTAGATTTATTTATTAGTAAAAAATCAACAATGATTTCTCGTGCAAAGTGTTGGACAATGATGCCAACGGATCTTGTGTGGCGATGATGAAATGGGTTGCTAGCTCAAACTCTATATTTACAATTGCCTCATAAATTGATTGGCCCAAAACCCGATTTGTTAAGATTTCTATTTTTGGTAGTCGTCCTTTTGAACTATGAAAACACTTGAATCAAATATGAGATCAATGGTTGGCAATAAAGTTATAAATAGAACCTTTAGTTGCCCCATCAGGTCATATCTCTGACTATCGTTTCTTGTTTTGTGCTTCTAGAATTCTCCTCTCTCGTTGGTCTTCTTCCAAGCCTCTAGTTGAAAGTTTGTTCTTACTAGTATTCTCTTTGTGAGATTAAATACCTTGTGCAAGTGGTCGAGAGAGACGGTGATCGAATCTCAGTGGCATCCTTCAATTTGATAAGGGATTGGCACTAGCTTCGTGGTTAGGGTTTGATAGCCAAACAGAAACATACAATTTTGAGTTTGAGCCCTTTGATTTGTAAACTCTTTCGTAATTTTGGCATCACTGATCGTGTATTAAAAACTTAAATTGTTGAAGAGATTTGTTAATTTTAACTTAGGGGTTGTTCTCTTTGTATTTCAATTTTGTGTTTTGAGTTTTGAATTCAGAGATTGTTGAAAATGTGTTCTTTTTGACATTTTGAAAAATTGTTGAGAAAACACCAAAAACGCGTTTTGAAAATTTTTACTTGATTATAACTGAAAACACGCAAAACGACATCGTTTTGAGTTTTTTTTGTAAATTTTTAACTTATTTTCAAAAATGCGTTTTCGAAAATGAAAAAGAGAACGCGTTTTCATTATTTTGAAAAATTGAAAACAAAAAACGACTTGAAAATGGTAAAGAGAACATACCCTTATATTTTGTTTGAAGCCGTTTTTCTAATACAGGAATAAAATAATCCGAAATTTTTGCTTAGTATTGAATTAAAAAAATCACGTGGTCCCAAAATCTGTCTCACACCAATTCGTCTTCTAAGTAAAGAATCGATCCTAATTTGCACCAAGCTGTCTAATAATTTGTATATGGTTGTGGCAATACAAAATTAAACATGGCGTGTGAAAATAATAAAAGAGGGGCACGTGTGCAGCCGACTTTGGCACGTGAGATTTGGATATGAAAAAGATATTGAGAAATCAATGATAGTATATGAGGAAGTGGGCCTATCAAGCGTGTGATATAAGGGTGAGATTCATGTGATTTTTTTCACCCAAAAGACGATAGACAGGAGAAGAAGGTTGGGCTGTCAATTATCAACCTTGTTTGTGGTTACAAGTTTCACACACACAATCAGTGTTGAGTAGCAATTGAGCCTGCAAAAGTTACAATCGAGACGTTCTCTTCTCCACAACTTTATTTCATGGAAACATAAATTAGAAATTTCTAATTTATTTTACATATTTTATGTTGATATATTACGTGTAATTAAAAATGTGACATAAAGATAGATTTAGATTAAAACCGTCAATATATCTATCAAAAGTCGTTATTGTTACCGTTTCGGGGGTAGCCGAATTGGTGGAGCAGGTGAACGCGGAGACCGAATGTCACGAGTTCGAATCTCCTGTCAACACTTCCCTGGTCGAGCTCGTTGCACCGGGCTTGCCTAATATGGTTTATCTCTCCTGTGTAGTTTGCAGACTACTGCACATGGAGCGATGTTTACCCAGTGCGTACTCACGAGTAGTGGCTGGGGGTTCCTACGTCATCAAAAAAAAAAAAATTTCGTTGTTGTTGGTTACCGACGACTTCACCGGTGAATTGATGCTTGAGAATGTAATACACAGATTGTCTGTCTAATTAAGGAGTTAGTATATTGTACTAACTTTTTAAACGACTGAAATGAAATATATTGATGATGCAGAACAAATGAATTGAAGATCAAAAGTGCAATTATTTTACTTATTAAAGAAATAGTAACGGCATTGGTGCCTGAAGAGGGCACACAAGATGTAATATAAAACTATTTTATTCGAAAAATTTTCATTTACTATTTTGCTCTAAGAAAATCAAAACAAACGCCATTATAAAACAATGCGAGACCACTCGGAAATGGTAATTTCCCTAGAAAATGGATTTCATAAAGTCGCGTAATTGAAGTGGTAGTTAGCGGCGAAGATAAGAAGAGGAGAAGGAGAGAAAGATTTAACGACCTAAATATAATTTTCAAATGAAAAACGTATCGTGAGCAAAATGACATCGTTTTCTTATTCTTGATCGTGAATTATTGTCTAAGTTAAAAAATATTGCATTATATTCATAAATTTCTTATGCAATTTAATTATCCTGTGTCAGAAGGACAAAAATAGTGATAAAAGGATCTGAAATTGTGTGGTGAAGCAAAAAACACCTGTTGAGCGAAATCTTTGTGAAATGGTTAAATGAAAACGTATTTTATTGGCATTACCAAACTGTAAATCAGTTATACTTGGCTTTCATACCCCTACTCCCAGTACAAACCTAACCCACCCAGAGCTCTACCTTTCGCACGTGCCATCGTCTTGAGCGTTATCCAGCAAATTAGCTCTCAATGTCTCCTAGAATGAGCAAGGGCAATATGGTCATACTAATAAAGCCTAAGCAACAATGTTAAGTTGTGAAACTTAATTACTTTCATTGTACAGAATCAATATGTAAATTATATTTAGAAATTTCATAACGAGCAACTTAAAAATTTCACACTTATACTTTTGATTTTGCTCTAATTTGTCTTATAAAAAAAAATTAGAATTTTATTATAACCGAAAAGATGGAAAGGTTAGAGAATATAGAGTGCAATTTTCTCTTATAAACTTCTTTTTTTCATAGTGAATTGCTTCACCCAGAAATAGAACGTGTTAGTTTCACGACGCAAATCTCTATAAATCTTACATTTTTTTTATTTTTTTGTAATTTTATTGCTCCTGATGGTAGAATTACGATTTCTAATTTTCAACAACCGAGAATATTTGATAGGTTAGACGATCCATTACGTTATATATTAATATCATTACCGAGTACAAAACATGCATTTAATCTCAAATTGTAAACAAGAACCTTATTTCTTGTGAATGTAGGATAGATGACTTTGTACTCGATGATTTTTATATTGTCTAATTTGCAATAGTCAGTCGCCAAGTTTTGGTGATTCATTGCCAGCAAGAAGACAATATTCTTATCATTTATTTAAACACCTAACAAAAATTTAAATATGTAACGTGCTAAAGATATTCTATATTATGAATTGTGTAATGTGTTCTGTTACACACTTTAATTCCACGAAATTTCTTGTTTATAAGACGTGTTACCTATATTTAGACATAGGTATCTAGTTGAGTCTACATATGACTATCTAAAATTGTCTAAATGGTTCGACTAATATACTAAATATTTCTATAAGAATTTATGTAAAAATTCAAGGACGCACAATATTAATAATTGATTAGAAACTTGATCGGCAAAGAGTAAATGATACAACTTGTCCGTATTTGATTTTAACTTTTTTTTCTTTAGTATTGTGTCTAAACAAATTAATAGTCATCCAACTTATAATATTATTTAATTTTGATTACTAAATTTTTATTTTACTATTTTAAATAGGTCAAAAAAATTTATTTTTTGTTTCAATTTAGGGGTTGAAATATCTCTATTTGCTAAATCAAGAGAAATATTGATGTGATGATGGAACTCTACATAAACTTTTACAATTATAGAACCGATGACCTGCAAATTTCAACATTCAAACTGTTGATAGATCCCTTGCCACCTCATCATTCACCTATGCATTTCGTGTACACTCGAACACCATGCAAAGGCCATTGTCCCAAGTTGAGGTTCAGGAACCGTTTGCACTATAATGATCACGTTACTTGCTGAAGAATTATATAATAAGTATGAGAGAAATAAATGGATATAATTTTGACTAGATCTTGAATATCGCATACATTTTCTTTGATCAAACTTAGGGTATTTATATGGAATTAGAGTGTCGAGGTATTTATGAACTTTTGGACACATGCCGCTTCATATCGATGATTTTGTTTCTTTTATAACCGTCATTGCCCACGTGGTGCATTGTGTTCCTTGCCACATCACTCAAAGAACTTTTTATTCTTCTACGATCTTTCTAATTGGTGAAAGCATTGTTGCAAGAATAAAAGTGTTAGAAGATTTTCATCTTAGGAAGTTCGTGTGGGCTTATACCCTAGCTATCAATTCAATTCGAAGGAAGAAACTAGAGGATTCCTCCAAAGCAGAGGCTCCATCACTTTTTTCCTCGACTTGTGAGGTGATTGAACATCAGATCCATGCCCTTTGCCTTACCCGGAGGTTCGTCCATAGGCGAGCCACCTTCCTGGGTACATCCTAATAAGTAGGAAATGCAACCTTATGAACATGTGCTATTGCAACCCATGATTAAACAACGCATTCACATACTTCGGGTGTTGTTTACTGACTTTGGTGAGGCCCCTTTGGCTTGTGAAGAACCCTCGCGAGGTTCATGTGTAGCACATTGCTTCCACTTGAAATGGAGTGATGTGGTGGATGTGACTTATGTTGCCTTATTTTCCTACGTGGCTTACACATGACCTCCATGTGTTGAGGAGGCGTAACAAGAAATTTATGTTGTAAAGCTTCAAAAACGCACATTAATATAAACTTATTGGTAACTTGGGGTTTAAAAACTCAAAACTAAAATAATAGGGTAAAATACAAAAGAGTAATGCTATCTGTTATTAGTAGAGATGCATTATTGATTAGGTGATAATAGGATCCCCTACTTCGGTGTCCAATGTACTAGAGTATAATATTCTATTGACAATGAATAAGAGGACTCGTAGTTATCTAATCGATGATGAATCTCTACTAATAATAGATGACTCTATTCAATACGAAATGCTCATTTTATCTTGCTATCATATCACTTTGTTGTCGTCCAACTTAATTATACTTTGTAATATTTTGTTTACCCAATTTTCTCTCTCTTCATAAATTGCTAAATTATTTTCTAGACAAATGTTTCTCTTCACTCCTCATATTATGGAGAGGGGTAGTTCGTCATTCCAAAATTGAGATTAATAATTCAAGTATGCTATCTCTGTCTTCAGCAAATAATAATGATTGAACGTGCTCAAAGATAGACAAAAAAGGACAGATTGACTTGGCAGTACCTTTTAGTGTTCAATCATGTGTCGACACGTGTCTTATATATTTTTGAACCCATCTTCGAACCTATTTGTATAGCATAATTGGTCTTAAGGTCGAGAAAACCCATCTTTTAAACTTTCTTTGCAAGTTGGGGAAAAAAAAAAGATATTGTATATCCGTGTGCGAGGTGCGGGGTGGGGTTGTAAGAAGGCATCTTATTTCTTTATTTTAATGCTTTTGTTTTTGTTGGTCTCTCTTTCGTTCGAGAAGGCGATTGCAGAGAACAACAACTGTCTCAGTGCAAAGAGAAAACAAGGATAGAAAGAGAAAGATATAGAGAGAAACGACAGCCTCAGAAACATCAGACAGAGATATAGAGATAGCAAGGTATATGGACTGAGTAAGAAATTCAAAAGAGAAGAATTCAAGAGTTCAATTTTTTATTTTTTCGAATCCCACAGAAAAAGAAAACGAAGTGTGAGAGCTTTGCACACTTTTACAACCTGAAACTATAAGAGGTATGTATGTGTACAAACATGAATTGTTAAAACATAAATTTTTTTGTGAACGACAGCAAAAGACTCATTTGATGCTTTCACTTTTACTCCTCATTTCCTTATTTATTCTTCTTTTTTTTCTCTTCTATAATCTTGTGTTATTTTCTATGCTGTATTATACTTTTGATGAACAAAACTCGAAATTCCATAACGGGATTTTCTTTTCTTGTATGGATCCGATGAAAAACTGAGCAGATAACAAGGAAGAAGGTGGGCAGTTGTTTAGGGGGGTAAAAAGGACGTTATAATGATGAAGAAGATACTGATATGGGAATAGCAGCTGCGTCACTCCCTTCTGTTACTTCTCATTCGAAAGGGCACAATTTAATTGAAATCTTGGATAAGGAAATATTACTCGAAATCTATGTCCCAAGAATTTCATCAAGGTATTTTCAGTTTCTCGAATGGATTCGAGAGATCACGACAAGAACAACACCACCAGCATCAACAACTCGTAGCGCAGCAGATCCGCCCGGATAAACTCAGAGTTCAAGGCTTTGAGCCTCCACCGCCATTGGTAGGTATGGAAGAAGAAGAATCCGGTGGACTTCCAGTGTATGAAACCGCAGGGATGTTGTCTGAAATGTTCAATTTTCCATCTGGTACAGCCACAGCCACAGAATTATTAGAGAACCAGATATCACAGAATTACCGGAATTCAAGACAAACTCCGCCTACCGGAGCCGCCTCTAGTGAGTGGTTTTCCAATCGGCAAGGGCTGGTGGTGGGCGGTTTGGGGCCTTTGGGGGATTCAAAAGAGCAGACTGTAGTCAATGACACTGCTCATCATCACCACCATCAGAATCAGATTTCAGGCATTAATGCCGACTCTGCAGCAGCCATGCAGCTTTTCTTGATGAATCCACAACAGCGAAGGTCACCTTCACCATCTCACTCTCATCATCCTTCTCAGCCTTCTTCTTCGTCTACCCTCCACATGTTGCTTCCAAATCCTTCTTCTTCTTCTTCCACTCTTCAAGCTTTCCACAACCAAGGAGGGGCTTTTAACGGCGTCGCATCCCAATTTTCCTGGGTTCCAGATAGTGGCAATGAAACCAACCCTAATGAAATTCCGGGAGTTGTGGAAGGGCAAGGGCTTTCTTTGTCATTATCTTCTTCATTACAACACTTGGAGGCAACCAAGGCTGAGGAATTGAGAATTGGAGAAGGAGGGATGCTATTTTTTGGTCAAGGTGGAGGGTCAACTTCAACACCATACCAATTCAAGAATCTGGGTGGTGGCGTTGGTAATCAGCCACTGCATTTACAAGGGGTAGTGGGTCCGAACCACCAGCTACATGTCGGTTTAGGGTCTTCCTTTTCATCGGTCCATGTGTTAAGGAATTCAAAGTACGCTAAGGCAGCCCAAGAATTATTGGAAGAATTTTGTAGTGTTGGAAGGTCTCAATTCAAGACCAACAAATTCGGTAAGCAGAAAAATGCAAACCCTAGTTCCAATCCAAGTGGCTCCGGTGGCGGCGGTGGAAATTCATCATCTTCTTCAAAAGATCCTTCTCCATTATCAGCTGCTGATAGGCTCGAGCATCAGAGAAGGAAGGTTAAACTATTATCTATGCTTGATGAGGCATGTAATCAGTCCCTCTCACTCTTCTTAATTTCTTGCTCTATATCTCATCGAGGGCCAAATATTGTTATTAGTTTAGCGCATACTTTTACAAAATCCACCATGGTACACATAAAATTATCCCAGAAATCATATATTTTTGGCGAGGTTGAATTTGTTTTAATTTCTTTAAATATATTTGTATTCTTAAACCCAAAAATTTCCTTCTTTAATAGTGGTGGGGTATAATTAGGCCATATAGAATTTTCATTTGGTGAAACCATGAGAGACTAACACCCAACGCTGCCTACGTGTCCAGTAGGAAAAATGTTTCTATCTGCTGATTGGGAAGTTAGCCGCATCCTTGATCTTGTTTAACTGTTATATTACATGAATGAATTTCTCATTTTCTTGTCCCAACTCTTATAAGTCAATCGATGTCCCATCAGTTGACTTGACAATTGATTTTCTTTCGATTAACATCTGTTTATGCAAATAAACCTAGTCATATGTAGCAAATCTTGTTGTCTGTATTGGGAAAAAGAAGGCATGACAATAGAGAGATGGACACATATTCTACATAAATATCAACAATCATTTCCCAGTACCACACTCTATTCAACAATTATTAAGTGCAATAATGATGATGAAGTCCACTTGTAATCTCGAATTATTCAGCTCAGCCAAATATCTCCTAATCATTGATCTAGAATTATTTTGCAGGTGGATAAAAGATACAACCATTATTGCGAGCAAATGCAAATAGTGGTGAATTCTTTTGACATGGTGATGGGTTTTGGGGCGGCCGTTCCGTACACATCTCTTGCACAGAAAGCCATGTCTCGCCATTTCCGGTGCCTGAAAGACGCCATAGCAGCACAATTGAAACACTGCTGTGAGCTATTAGGAGAAAAAGATGCTGCTGGTTTATCAGGAGTGACCAAAGGAGAGACTCCAAGGCTTAGAATTTTGGAACAAAGCCTTAGACAGCAAAGATCATTTCATCAAATGGGAATGATGGAACAAGAAGCATGGAGACCCCAAAGAGGCTTGCCCGAACGCTCTGTCAACATTTTGAGAGCTTGGCTTTTTGAGCATTTTCTGCATCCGTACGTTTTTTCAGCCCTTTTTTCTTTCAACTAATTTGTTTTAACTTGAATCTTTTTAACAAAAAGTTCATCACTAATAATTCATTATATTATTACAGCTTTCTATGATTAGACAATGCTTGATGCATTTCGACTTTTTCTTTCTTTTTCTTCTTGTGATCATCCTTAAACTTCAAAGGTAAACAGTGTTATTTCACCTTCTCTCGATCCTTTCAGTATTCTGTCTCAATTACATTGGCTTTCAAATTATTAACAGTAAAACGTATAAGATCCCATCAGTTTCTAGCTGACTTTTTCATCACAACATGGAAAGGGCTCTATTAACTGGCAGGCACTCGTAGTAGTTTTATCTTGATTCCACATTTCACACATGATATAACTCGTCAAAGTTTCTCTCTCTAGGCTCTATCATGGCCCCCTCCTCTAAGGTACTCTTGGTCGTTTTAGAAATAACACTATTTTTTAAATCAGGATAGCACCTAAACAATGTATTTGGACTTGAACCTACACTTTTATGAATACAGTATTCTTTTATTTGGACTTCAACCTACACTTCTATGAATACAGTATTCCTATGTCCCTTTATGCATGCTAGTATATAATATACGGATGTTGTAAATGTTAAAAGAGGGGTGACTGGGCCTGCCGTTGTCCACTTTACTTCTGAATCTGCTGCTGTACAGTTTGCTGCAACTGATTATTATTTTTCCCTCTTAGATTGTCACGCCCGTGCAGGAAAAAAAGTGAAGAAAGCTTTAGATCCAATTTACGGAACAACGTATAAAGCTTGTGCATCTCTTTATATGGTTTGGGTAAGAATTCTGAATGTAATGTCCTTTTCTTTTCTGGTCTCTTTCTCAGGTATCCAAGCGATGCAGATAAGCATCTGTTGGCTCGGCAGACTGGTCTATCAAGAAACCAGGTTTTTTTTTTTTTTTCTGTAATGACGTTTCTCTTTCACTAGCTGCATGGCATAATTTTGATGAAACTGAGTTTTATTTTGATATTAAAAACACGATTTATTTTTTACTATTCTGGGAGAGAGCGAGAGATTTTGCATGAATTTGGAAATTTATTCTTCTTTCTGTTTAAGAAAAAGTTTAAGACTTTCTTTATATTTCTTTTGTTCATTGGATTCTTTCCCACAAAGAGAAATCTGAAATGGAGAGAAAAAAACCCTGTCAATATTAACAGCAGAAGCAAGTACGAGAGAGTAAGACATGAAAGTTTGCAGCTTTCAATCTTTCTTCATGTTCAAACAAAAAAATCTAGTCTCTCTTTCTCTCTCCTACGTCCAACACACATTGAAATCCACTCAAACATTATAAATGAATTTGTACCGAAAACATAAGATTTTTGCTCAAATTTTTCTTTCTAGTTTCAGTTCTATAAAAGATCGATTTTTTGTGCATGTTTTAGCTGCAATTAATGTAGTATCTTGCATACCACACCTATAATGTAGTTAGGAAAGTTGCCTGATTTTGAATTATCTCAAGAATGAAGAGATAAAATATATCTTTATTCATGACAATATGTAAGAATGTAAACTTTAATTACCTGTGATCCTTGAACAATTGTGGCATATTTTTTCGGAAACATTAGAGGTATTGAAGGTATTATGTAAGAACAATACACCAAAATCTTGTTTATATATTATTGCTCTATAATCGAGCTACTTATTTCTTAGTAATAATATTGAATGGCTCATCAGGGAAAATGACACGGTCAAAATCTTAAATTTACTTTTTTACATTACGTAGGCATTTTTAGTAAACAAATCATTAAATTCCATGAAGTCATTGAATCTACCGGGGTCAGTCAATTGAAGTGCAATCTTGACTCTTATGGTTTAATGATGTTGATTTTGTTTGTGTGTGTGTTTTCAGGTCTCAAACTGGTTCATTAATGCCAGGGTCCGTTTGTGGAAACCCATGGTGGAGGAGATGTATCAGCAAGAGGCCATAGAAGAAGAGGCAGAAGAGAGAGAGACTAATGCACAAACTTCAATGCAGACCAACACCACAATTGCTGCAGAGACAGCTGCTACTGCTTCTGCAATTACTCCATCAGGCAAAAGATCCCAAATCAATGAACCAGAAAACGACCCTTCATTCATTGCAATTAATACTCACTCTTCCTCGGAAAAACAGGCAAAACAACCCAACATAATCCCTGGTTCCGCCTCCGCCATGGCAGCGCAATCTTTTCCGGCAGCTGCGAGCCACCAATATGGGACTGCCAATACTGATTCTGGAAATGCTGATATTAATGAATCAACGCTTATAAGATTTGGGACGAGTGCAGGTGACGTGTCACTCACCCTAGGGCTACGTCATGCCGGAAACCTACCTGAGAACAGTCCCTTTTTAGTTAGAGACTTTGGAGGATGTTAGAGCTAAATTATACGGTGATTAAAATAAGAAAATCTTCGTCAGTTGGTCTGTATTTTGCTTAGTGGATTATTTTTGTTTTCTTCATCTCTCTAGACAAATACATAATTAAAAAAGTAGAAATTAAGTAATTTTAGCAAGGTGTACGAAATTTATCATAATTGTATAGTTACAATATGATAATTATTATATTCTGTATGTTATAAATATACATAATACTCAATTTGAGGTTTTTGTTTGGGTCCAACGGGAGATAACGCGAGTCTAATGTTCATAAGTTAATTTCCACGCATTATTTCTTGAAAAAAATGAGAGACTGAAGGAATAAATTAAGTGGCTAATATTTTTAGAGTAGTTCAACCCTTGTATATATTGGTTACTATATGCATATTTAACCAATGTTCGATTTTTCCTTAACATACTTCACGAGATGATGAAGCGTCGAGTAACTCCCATCTTGAAATTTGATTACAAAATTCAACTTTAGACGGATTGCATTGGATGTTTGAGCTTATTAGTGCTTAGATTTCATATTCTGTCTTAGGGATCTATTTTAAAAGGTCATTTTTTTCAAGAGTAATAAAGCTCTTATATGTTGTTTAGACCTTAAGATAATTGTACTTGTAAGATATAACGAATTCAATAAAACATGTTATAGTAAGGGTTAGCTAAAACTAACTTGACCTATTGTGGTTGCTAAATATCTAGTTGATTTTGATCTTTTAATGGTTATAATATTGAAGCAAACATAGTGGTCCAAAAATATCGATATGGTTGATCCTAAATTAATTGGCAGTAAAACTTAATTTTTAAATATCGTTGTTTATTATTATCAATGGATTTACATGTACTGGATTTATCGTGTGATGATGTTAGATTTCGATTGTGACCTGAATTTTATTTGAAAATTCTATTTGAGAGTTTTATTGGGAGTTGGTAGTTAAATAAGTTTTGAAAAGTCAAAGACGTAAGCAAAAAGAAGATTCGAATTTAAAACCTCACTAACCGCTTATTAGGCGCTCAAGCGAAAATTTCAGTAACATCATTGCTCGTTATCGCTACACAAGCGCTAGAGCGATCGTGTTATGTGGTGCAATTGGGTTTCGCGATTTTGACAATTTTTTCTCTTGTTCAATCTAACATTTTGTTATTGGTTATGCCTATTATATTAGAACGCCACCTTTTGAAAGACTCCTTATATTATATGTTGGAGTAATTATATGTTTTGGGTTGGAGTGTACGTGGTTCGGTTCGGTTCAATTCCATATCTAACTATAGTGGTTTGATCCGATTCAATTCTTTGTCTTAATTTTTTTTAAAAATATAGTATTAAATTACTTGTCAAATTAAAATAAACAAAAATACACTCAAAGGCTCAAGATCAATTAATAAGGGCATAAAAAGGATAAGTTATTAAACACAATATAAACCGTAAAATCTTGATCAAAATTTAATTATTAAGAAAATTAATACAACTATATATATTAAAAAATGTATGTCGTATTTGTAATCAGATTATCTTTAAGGAGAAGATCTTGATTCTAATGATCGACCACTTTGAAAATACCGAGAAATTTTAGTTCTTACGAAAATTTGAACTAAAAATACACTTTTTCCTACTAGGATTGTATTAAATCTATGAATTTTTGTAAAATATTTATAAAATTATTTATATTTACATATTGATTACTCATTAAGTTTTACCGTAAAGGTAAGAAGAAGTGTATGGATAATGAGATTTTTGCATGATAATTTTAGTCTTGTGCATATTTGTACAATATATCAACTAAAATAGAAATCGAGGAGAATCAAATTCACTATTAGTTTTTATGACAGTGCCATAATCGAACAAGAACCAATCGGTTCTCAATGCATGATATCAAAATCGATCCATTTAATAAAGGAATAGAAACCGAATCGACCGATTCTATCTGATTCCACCAATTCTGGGAAAAAATTCCCACCTGTAGTCTTGGGAGATCCATCCAACATATATTTCGATAATAGCGAATTCTCATTCTCTTTCCGTGGTTTTGCCCAAGTTGGGTTTTCACGTAAATTTTTTGTTATTGTTTTTATTTTTTATATTGCCATATTCTCGTTTAAGTTTTAACACACGATATAATTTTCCAATATTCAAATAAAATGAAACTGAAGCTTGTCATTGTTTGGTGCAGAAAACGATAGAAAACAGCAACTCTACCAAGACGATTTCACATCTTCTTGATTTGGCCTATAATTAAAATTTGTTGCATCTATCATGAAATATATACCATAATTTATACCAACTGGCAGTCCCTTAAGTTTTAGAAAATCTATATGCAAAGCAACAATTACCTTGTACCAAATTTCTTGCTTTTTAACTCAGAAAATATCATGAATTCAGTTTGAGAAATTTGAAGTTGTTGTGATGCTACTATCAAATTTTGTCCAAAACTGACGTGCATGGCAATGCGAATACTGAAATTACTTTGTTTTCGATTCTACGATAATGGACAATTGATGTTAAATGGAAAACGAAGTTAAATCTTATATAGCGTGCTCACATTGTATTTTGTATGGATACTGATGCTCTATCATGCTATGCTTCTTGATGATACATGGTAGGTACTATCATTGAACTTTAAAATCGATTTAAAAGAATTTAATTAGTTACGACGACATAAATTTAATTACAACTCCATTTAATTAAAGTGGAGAAAAGAAATTATCCTTTAAACTTAAATACAAATACCTCAAAATTCTCAAATTGGTGTCTGAAAAGTGAAATATGGTGAATACACAAACTATGAGAAAGAGGAAACAATAATGCTACATCTAAACCATGATTGACAATAAATTTGACAATTTTTTAGCGACATCAGTCTACACCATTGATTATAAACACATCTATTCCATCACTGCTCATAGTCGTTCTACTTAGGAAGATGTCATCCTCGGTCTCGAGCAAAGATGTACATAGAAATGCATATTAATTTAAAAGTTTGCAATAAATATGTTACATTATATTGTTTATTTCCGGTGGGTGGCTTTTTTCTGTGCATGGACTTACTAGCCTAGGGAGTCCCAAAGCATAAGAATGCCTTTTTTGTCTTGTTAGGTAACAAATAAATATAAAAATTGGGAAATTCACTACTTAAATTTCTTGTCGGAAAGAGAAATTGAAACCAAATTCAGCCCAATAGGCATTAGATGATAAATGCTTATTGATGGGCCATTGGCCCAATCAGTATACACAACAAAGAACTGTCCATCTGCCAACAGTGGGGCCCCATGTTTTGATGTGATAGGTATTGACACGTATTGCTGTTGAAAAGAATTAATCTAAAGTTAATTATCACATAACGTCACCACATTTCATTGATATTGTGGAAAACGTCCATACTTTTTTTTTTTGGCATTTTCACATTTCATTGCGTAAAAGATCATTTTCACCTATTTTCTCAATTAAAAATTATGAAATGACTAATACACCATTATCTTTAAATAAAACAAAAAGAAAAAGAAAAAAATTAGTTCCAATCACAATCCCAATTTTTTTAAAAAATGTCCAAATAAGTCACAAAATAAATTATTAAAAGGGTAATTAGCACGTAATGTTCCTACCTTTTATTATTATTTTGTATTTTTACCATTAATTACACATTTAATTGCACAAACCATCATTTCTAGTCATTTTCATCCAATTTCTCAATAAAAAGTAGTGAAATGACAAATATACTCTCTTATTTAAATAAATAAAAATATTTTTTTTAATTTTTAATTTTTTAGTAATTTATTCTTTAAATAATTTATTGTGGACTTTTTTGCATTGTTAAAAAAATTTGGATCTATGATTGTAATTAATTCTTTTAACTTTCTATTTAAATGGAAGGATATATTTGTTATTTCACATCTTTTTATTGAGAAAATAGATGAAAATTGACAAAAATGATGGTTTGCGCAATTAAATGTGTAATTAATTGTGAAAATGCAAAAAAATATATATATAGACGTTTTTTGCTATAATAGTGAAAGATATTGACATTATGTGCTAATTACCCTTTTAATAATTTATTTCTAATTTATTTGGACATTTTTTAAAAAATTGGGACTTTGATTGCAATTAATTTTTTCTTTTTATTTTATTTAAAGAGAATGTTATATTGGTCATTTCATAATTTTTAATTTAGAAAATATTTGAAAATGACATTTTACGCAATGAAATGTGAAAATGACAAAAAATAAAAGGTAGAGGTGTTCCCCACAATAACAATGAAAGGTAAGGACGTTATGGGAACTTTGTTTACAAATTAGGCTCTTGTTTGATTTCTATTATTCTCAAAATAAATAATTGACTCTCTTATTTTTAACTACAAAATTTTCAATAAAATAATATTACACGCAAATCTAAAACTTTTCCTTATTTTTTAACCACATATTCTCAATCAATCTACTATTCCAAAATGCATTATAACGATAAAATGGGACTTAGACAAGTTCTAAGCGTTGGTAAGATTTAAATCATTGATTTCTATTTATTTCAAAAACCGTTTTTGAAATGATTGACCTAAATGTTGACAACATATATTTTATAAATCAAATTTGTCAACCTAATTTGTACATATAGCATAACTCAACTTAAAAGCCTTTACTTCTCGTTCTATTTGGGAGGTAAATTCTTTCTATAATTTCCTAGGATTGATTAGCTCTCAGAAAATTTAGTCCTTAGTCCCATTTTTGTAGATTTGATAAAATGTGATTTTTTTCTGAAAAATATGTTATTAAAAATTTAAAGATATTTAAATTTACATATAAAATTATTTTATTAAAAAAATTCAATTAAATGAATTTTGAAAAAAATGAATTTTAAAAAATGGCCTCAAATATGAGCTTTCTTTTTTGTTTTATCATAATGACATATCTATTAAGATAAGTAATGTTAAGTGATAAATATCACATTGAATAAAATTATAAATATAAATCAACATATAATGGTTTGTGTGGTGTGGTAAAAAATCACCGCCCACTAAATTTATTTTAATTTTTTATTTTAAGTCCATGCATTACATAAATAATCATGTCTAGATTTGGGGGACTATTGTTACGACTCGCCCTAGAGTCTTAGAGTAAAAGTACAACGTGGCAAGCCACGTAGGCAAGGAGTCAACAAGAAAGTCAAACAAAGATCCATAATGTCAAAATATGAAAAACTCAAGCAAAATCGAAGTCCCAACAGTTCAAAACCAAAGCCCGAGCTGATGCACTGCTTCAAAGGACGAGGCACTCTCACTTTAGACAAAGCTGCCTAAGGAAACAAAGAAAGGAGCTGAAACTTTCCACCTAGAGGACCACCTCAAACATCCTTCCGAGGCTCTCACGAGGCCGACGTTGTTCCTTGTCACAGATTTTGAAGATATCTTAGAAGTGATTGATATAATAACACTTGTAATGAAGTTTGTCATTTTGTCGGCCTATGGTATAGAGCGATTGATCCCTTATCAATGCATTAATTGTATGAATAGACAATGATGTGATATCCCAATTAGGGGGATGATGTCACATGGTTCCGATCCAAGGGCCACCCCTTTGGCTAAGGTAGTATAAATAGGTTCTCTTTATAAGAAGAAAAAACAATCATTTTGTATACAAAATACATAATTGAACTCTGGAGAGAAATAAATAAATGATATGGTTTATTTTCTATCTTCTTTGTATGTTTATGAGTTGTGAATTTCAATATACAACGTAATAATTTCAATACACCTGATATCTATCATTTCACATATTTCCGTCTGTTATTACATAGTTAAGTTTGACTTCTATCCGACAATCATTGTTAGCGCGATTGCTTCTGCTTCACCCGCCGTAGCCTGAATAGTTTTGTTTCTCGCCGCAAAAGTATCTCCTGCGTCCATCTCTTCTCCGCTACCATCATCATTCCGATAGGAACGCGTCTGAACTGTACTTGACTTGGTGTGAGTGGACCCAACATCTGTTGGCTCATTTTCATTTCAAGGGTCAACAGTTTGGACTACTCCTCTTAATAAATTGATATTTTAAGATGAAATTTCAAATTTTAATATGGTATCGGGGTTCATTAAATTCAAATGAACAATTTGATTCGATTAAGAATCAAAATATGATCACACGAATTTCAAAATTGATATACACAGATGAACAACCATTTTATGGGGACATGTTAAGTGAAAACTTCCACTCGAATAAAGATGAAAGTATATATCAAGATATAAAGGTTTAGATTATTACTTTTAATAAAATTGACCTTTAAAATGAAATTTTAAATTTAAATTTTAATAGATATAACGTCAGCATAGAAGAAAACAATTAAATTTTTTATTTTTATTTTATTTTATTTTTTTAAATTCTATCAAGTTATGAATTAAACATAAAATACTAGTTTTTATTGTGTAAATGTGATTGAAAATGATTACATAGATAAAAGAATTTAAAACAATGGTAGTTAAACAAGGGCTAAATCTTAATAGAACAATATTGAAAATAAAAAGAAAAAAAAATCTAAAATTTTCTTGCCCATTTTATTCTCAGTTTTGGGATAAAATGTATTATGGAATAATGATTTTTTTTTGCAGAATGTATGGTTCAAAAGTAAGTAAATTTTTTAAAAATTTGTATATAATTATTTTATGAAAAAACAGTGGTTGAAAATAAGTTAAAAATATATATATTCTTGAAAAAATGGGGCCCCAGCGGGACTGGATGCTGTCAAATGTTGAATCAAACCCACAGCATGCGTACATCAGTTCTTGAGTTGTGCATCCAACATGTATCACATCAATGTTATTTCGCAGAATCTTCATTTCAAAATCAAGTAGATGTCAACTTCTCCAGCGAACCCATTAATTCTTGGGGAAAGGACCACATTATCCTCATGCAGTCCAATGAATGATTTTTTTCACAGAGAGAGATTTTTCATTTCCACAAAATAAGGACCACCTCACATATTAATTGCTGAGGGTTTTTTTTTTTTTTTTTTTTAAGATTTTAAAA
>CAIGRP010079275.1:0-22063 GCA_903798385.1 Fraxinus cuspidata
AGTTATGTTATTGAATTAAGGGTTTACTAGTAATATTAATTGGGCCAGAATTTTGGGGAGCCCAATTGTCAAAATTGCCCAATTAATTTTGAAAAAGAATAATGGAAAGTCCAATGTCCAATTAATTTTTTTTTAACTGATAATCGGTTCGGGGCGGGGCACCGTCGCTAAATATCATATCCGCCCCACCCCGAATCGGATCATTAAAATCAAAACCATAACCACCCCATTGCACCATCGGTTCGATTTTTTTTTTTTTTTTGCCCCATTCGGTTCGGTTAACCGGGGTTTTCGGTTTTAACGGTGCGAATTGCCATCCCTAACCCCCCACCTCCCTTGCATTGTGTGTATCTGGTTTTCTTCTGTGAAACCATGCTTCTGTACATGAAGTATGGTTGAAATTTTATTAAGTAACATAAAGACAACAGATCTCGACTTATCAAATCTATAATAGTACGTTGAGATTAGATATTCGATCATTCATCACATAGCTTTAGTTATTTGAGTATTCTGCACTTGTTGACTATGAATTATTAAATATTTCTTTAACTTTTAATCTTGATTTATCAATTTAGGCTAGTAGATCAATTTAGCGTAAGACGATGTTTCGAATTTAATATTTTTTTAATAGTATCGAGATTCAAGAACTACAATATAACTTATAAAATACTAGTTAATATATCTATTTCAAACGTATTATTACATAGAAACACATAATTGTCTATGGTTAGGGATTTTTTTAATGTGTAAGGATCACTTTTCTTCTTTTTCTTTTACAAGCTAACTTTGTTTGTAGACGTATACAAATATGAAATGGCCTACATGCATAGGGCAGAAGGCAATTAAGTAAAATGAATATAATAATTTTGAATGGAAGGAAAATGAATATAATAAATTTTGTAAGAAAAAAAAAATGTTAATGACTTATCATTCATTATACAAGAGAGAGAAGAGGCTTAGATACAAAAATATAAATTCTTTATGCGAATCAAAGATCATTGAAATTCGAGTGATTTTCCAATATTCCAAAATGTATTTTTGTAATCTTATGATGCTCGACTAATTTTCGGGAACACTATGACAACTATAAACTCTATATTCCATTAGTCTTTCATCTTTTAATCTTTAAATTTTGATCTTCATCATCCATAATTGTTCTAATTCAAGTCTTGAAAGCTTATAATTTAGTCCCTAAACTTTTCAAATATTTAGTTTAGCTCTCGAAACTTGTTAATCTCTTATGATTGCTCTATTATTATTCCTTACTGATTACTTTCAATCTGTTCAGTTTCAATTACTTCGAATCAACTCAAACTTAAATTGCATTTTTCGTGGACCAATTATATTTAAGTCAGGACTTTTCCTACAATTCATATAATTACAATAAATTAGGTAGACACCCGATCAATCAACAAAATAAAGGATTAGTAGAATAGGGCTTGAGAAAAGGCATTTGATTAATGATCACATATCACTGCCCAATTTGTGATTTTATTACTTGAAGAAATGGCCGTTAGTCCACTTTGCCATTTAACGACTATCACATTAGATGAGGAACCAATTTCAATAACAGGGTGACCTATTTTGAACCATTAGTAAAACTTCAATTACCATATTAGTAAGGGGAAAAGCATTTTAAGGAACAAAGTGAAATTTCGCTTCAATTTTAGCCCGATTTGATTTCATAAAAAATCAGATTTTTAGTAAATTTTGATAAAAATTAATAAAATATATTGTTGAAAAATGATAAAAATTATAAATTTCATAAATATGTGATTGAGAATTAATTTGAAAATTAATAAATTTTAAGAAATGGAGGTCAAGAGACGTCCATTTCTAAAATTAACTATGCTATTTGTGCTTATTTCTATTTCTATTTGGTGGTATCTAACCACTAGTCCATGTTGTCATTGTCACATCAGATGTGGAGCCTATCTCACCACCACTGTGACTTAAATCTAAGCCTAACAGATTTAAGGAAAATTGCATTTATAAAGAAAATCCCCCACAGAAAAATGCAACGGATACTCACGAGGGGGTGGGCCCTATGTGAGTTAAATATTGGAAAAAAAGGGCCCCACTTGTTTGTGTGTGTTTTGTTGCATTTCTGTACACGTGTGTTCTGTACACACAGCAAAACTCCAAATTTCATATGCTCTGTTTGGCTCTCATAAAAATTATTATTCATTTTTTTCTTTCATTTACATATTTCTAATAAAATAATATTATATGTAAATTGAAAACTTTTTTTAATAATATATTCTTCATAAATATACTATTCTAAAAATTATAATCGCAAATAATGACAAATAGTGGGGGGCGAAACGGGGGCTTAATTTCCTTTAGTGTACTTTAATTTATTTCTCATATTCATTTTTAACTATACATTCACGCAACAAAATATTCAACACATAATTCCATTTTTTCCTATTTTGTCCTTATTTGATCCACATTATTTTCAAAACACATTTTTCTCTCTCTTCTTTTTCAAACACGTAGTTTTAATAAAATAATATTATACCAAAATCCAAAATTTTTTCTTATTTTTCTCATTCACATTTTCCTTCAATTTACTATTTCAAAATAGATTTGTAAGGAAAAAAAAGGGACTTTAGCTCTTTAACCACAAACCCTACAAAAAATACTATTCGAAACCTTTTTTTTTTTTAAATAAAAGCGACAAAGCAGGGCTAAGTGTGTACTTAATACTTATAATTTGGTCTTAATTAATCTTAATAGTGCATGAAACATCACAAAACAAGACATGATTGCACATAGAAGGCACGGATCTCGAGTCTTTCTTGAGATTGACGATGTAATGGTTCCTCTTTATTGAGTCAATTATTGCATATCTCTACTTTTTATTTCTGAAGTAATTATTAAAAGTGGGTTTGCTTTACTTAGATTCCAAAAAAAATAAAAAAATAAAAAAATCAGAATGCCTTTGCATAGTCAAAATTAAAAGAGGTTAATCTTCGCTCTATTTAACACACATTCTTTAATAATTCACTTTAAATCATACATTTTTCAATAAAATAATATTTTTCATCACATCAATAACTTTTCCTTACTTTTTAACCATATATTTCCTATAATATCACTATTTAAAATCAATAATTCTAGTTGTACATAATTTTGTACAACTTTATTAACAAAAAATGTCAGTGGCGGCCCCCTGTTGGGGGGCGCTTGTTTGTACAAATAGCACTTCTCATTTAAAATACTTCATATCTTCGATAATATCCATCAAACTCACCCGAAATATATTATAGCATAACTGTAATAGCTAAAAGTGAAATTCCACTGGTTTTCAAGTTTAAGCACGTAAGAGTGAATATGATTTAACATTATTAAAATTAAAATTTTTCGTTTCTTTTAATATTATGGGTTATGAATTTCGTGGTTATTTTTATGTAAAAACAAATTGAGTTTCATCGAGTAAATTTTAAGAATAATTATAAAAATCTTATATTATAATTACTTCAATCATCAGATATTACAATTTTTTAAGATTCAAAACTATATTTAAAAAATACAGCATAATTTAACACTTCAAATCAAATATAAACTATAATAAAATGATGAAATATAAACTATTGTTCAAAAGTATAAATAATAACTCATTCTAGAGCCATTGCTAGATACTGGTGCCAATGCCGAGTGGGTACAATATCCACGAGTCAAATTGCCACCCCCACCCAATAATGATTTAGATTTCCTTAGTAATAGTTTTAAACATGGTTTTATAACATTCTTGGCCAACTTTTTTAGTGTTTTCGCTCTTAACCAAAAATTATGGGTAGCAAGTAGAGGTGTAGAACGGGACGATTTGAGTTGGCATGCATTTGTAGAGATTTATCTCCGATACAATAGAGACCCTACGAGATCGAAGAGTAGATAGATCATCCTCAATTTAAGCAATAAACTTGATACTTTTTGACAAAACTAAAATTGTGTCTAGTTATTTAAGTCATGCCCGAATCTAACATAACTAGGGTTTTCAATTCGGTAGGGTTAAAATTAATGATTAAGTCATTCCAAACTTATTGCATGTACTGATAAAAGCATCCTATGAGTTCATGACCCCAAACAAGCTGTGAACCGTTTTTAACAAACCATTTAAGAAATAATTTTATTTAATTCCATTGAATCGATATTTCCAGGATGAAATGTGGATATGTAGGGACAGAGTCAAATAACCATAATGTAAGATATGGGTCTTGTTTTATAGTCTTACACGTGCAATTCGGACATCATCATGGGTTCAAACATTCTTTTGATCAAACGGCAATAATAATGTTGATCATAAACGAACCTACACGTACGGGCTTAGAAACATCAGATACCTCTAATCAATTATGAGAAAGCAAGACAACATTAGTTTGTACGTGGAATAAAAAATTTTCATTGATAAACAATCTTATAGAGTCCCTCGCCATGTGCGGTTTAATTAAGTAGATAAGAGAACTTGACAATACATTTATTACATGGTTATTAAGTTGGATTAAAAAGCTTTTTATTTCGTAAACAATCTTAATGAAAACTTCTCTTCATTCGTGGAGTCTTCCCATCCTTCCTTTTGTCTTGGACATCTCACTGATTCCCGGCTTCTAAGCTTTTCGCCCGGTTGAGAGATGTGATGAGCCAAGCATGTGCAGTTATGTAAGTTCCTTTCGTGTCTATTCAATAACCGACTAAGAGTCCCTAGCCATGTGGGTTTTAATTAACCAGATAAGAGTACTTGACGATACATTTATTACGTGGTTATTGTCTTGGATTAAAAAGAAGTTAAATGATACTTATTATATAATTTAATATTGTGTAGTAAATAAGAAATTAATACTTATTTAGCATGCAATATTGAATAAAGATAGTACAATAGATAAAACTCGTGTTAATTATATTAGCGGTCACAATATTTTATGATCAAGTTTTCAATTGAGTCAAAATACTTTTATTTGTATTAATTGAATCATTATACTTTACTTTTATGTCAATTTGGTGAGTACACTTAAATTTGTCTTAATTTAGACCATTTCGTTCAATCTTGTCATATTGTCTAACACAATATATTTACGTGACCATTAAATACGAACGACCATTTTACGTGGCCACAAGAAAACGAGAGAAGAAATTATATAATCGAAAAACCTACATTTTGGATTATTTTCCCTCCTCAAGTCTAGTATGTAAAAAATGTGTTTTTCAATTATATCATTTGTTTCAGGTCATTTTCTGATGACCTTGTAACTCTTTATCAAGTGTTTGAAACAACGCTATGGAATTCAACGAGATGGTGTAGATCGAGATAAAATTAAATATAATGATCCAATTGACACAAAATTGAAGTATAGCGACCCAATTGAAAATTGGGTTAATGGTATGATGACAAGCCCTAAAACTTTCATATCTCTAATACTTGACCTTATGATTTTTACTTATACAATCTATTCAATTTTTTAAGATAAATATCTCTTTTGTAATTAGGGATTAATTTTTAATAATTTCATTAAAACCGGGTTAAAAAGTTATATGGTGGAAATTTCTGTTGATTGATGGATGATATTAGTGGCATTAGTGATGGAGACGCTCACTTAAGAGAAATCCAAGAATGTCCTCTGTCCATAAATTCTAAGATAAATTGATATGTCTAGCATGTTCGATTAAAAAAAAATAAAGAAAATATGATAAAAATTACATATTATTTGTCACAGTCACTGTCATAGACCCACAATTAGTGGTATTGGACGCAAAAGGTGGTCAAACAAATGTGGGGGGTAAATTGACCATAATCCTAATCAAGATTTGTTCAGTGGTGGTACCCAAATGAGTAGGAAATAATTGTTCTTTTAACTAGTAATGCTTGGTTTTGTTGAACAATTTGTACCAATAAAAAGAGAATCCCATTATAAAGCATCCAAAATAGTTGACACATCTTAACCCCACCATGTCTTTTAAAAAATTCTCCCCTTTTACCTAATATCTATGTACTTGACGCAAAACACATTTATTCTAGTTCAGCAAATTTTCCTTTTCATATTTTTCCAAGGTACTGTAGAGACGCGGTTCATAATGATAACTACACCTTGATAGTTTTATGGAGGTACAGTAGCAACTGTCTATTTTTAGTCTAAGTAGAGTAGATATCTAGCTAATGTGTGAATCATGTCCAGTCGTAAGATCGAAACTCAAAAGAATTGATTGAGACATGGCATAGTGTATGTGATTTAATTTGATATGATGCATAGAACATTTTCATCCCTTGACATGAATAATAGAACTTTTCATTCACGGGATGGTACTAAAAAACTTCCTCGTATGCACATATATTGTGAAGGCTATAAGTAAAGTTAGCTAATATCTAATATGGCATTTTTTATTCATGTTATCAAACATATCATTAATGTAATTATATAACGATAGATGGTTTGGTTTAAATTTTTCACAACATATTACTCTTTTTATTTAAACAATAATATTACTTCCCATTCCATGAGGAATTGATTGTTAAGGGCACTTCAAAGAGTTAAAAATCTCTCTCTCAAATATAAAATTATGATCTTAGTATAAGCTTTTGGTATAGTGTTAGTGTTCTTAAAATTAAATGAGCAATTCAATTTATTTTAAATTTAAGTAATCTATAAGTTTCAAAATTAGAGTTTTCAAACAAGTTACATCTTATATCTTATATGGACATGTTAAGGATAAATTTTTATATATTTTAAATATGAAAGAAATAATTGATCTAAAAATATTGAGTTAATTACGTTGACAGAGCTGGCTTTGTGGAAAATGCTGCGACTCAATCTTGAAGGAACAAAATAAGGCATAAATGAGAGAATAATTTTGTTATGCAAAGATGGCTTTTTTTTTTTTTTAATGATACTTTAAGAAATAGGAACCTTTTACATATATAATTCAAAAAATTGTTGGCCACCTCCTAATTATTTATTATTTAATTTAGTATATATTCCCTTAACTTTGCAAGAGTTGACATTTAGAGCTTAGGATGCTCTCATTTTCTACTGTAATTTATTATTATTATTATTATTTTTGTAGTCAATACTTCAAAAGAAACTGCAATAACCGAATCTTCGATGTGCTTGTAATATATTCGATACTTTAAGTTAAAAATTGAGCCCCTGTTGAGCCACATTATTTTTTTCATTATCATTCTTCTACTTATTTTCAACCACACATTCTTCAATAAAATAATGTTTTCAATCACATCAATAAATTTTCCTTCTTTTTCAACCACACATTCTCCATCAATCTACTATTCCAAAATATATTCTTGCAAAATAATGTGGCTCAAACACATCATGAATGTGTAATTGACAAAATTATCATACGTATCATTAGAAAAAATTACCAACGAACTTGAGATATATATAATGCAAACCAAAATAAAAAATAACACAATAATTTACATGGTTAGATAAATATTGTCTATGTGCTAGCAAAAAGACATTTTCAGGCCTTCTTTAATTTAGGTGATTTTCATACACTAAAATAACTTATTTCCAACCTTATTATTTCCCCTTGTTTCTTATGTAAAAAGCTCATGGAAATTTACTGTACGAGTATGCAAATATGTTTTTTCTTACTAATGTCTCTAAATCATCAATATATTTTGACATTTACTTAACAATCACAACAAATAATTGACCTCCACGTTGCTCCTACGTGGTATCGGCTAGGACTCCATATAAGATGGAGGTGTAACAATAGTCCCTCCGAAATCGAGGCTATCAAGTATGTTAGGCTTTATGACTTTTTCTTTGGTCATAGTTTGATATTTAGTGTGCCAATTTGTGCCTTATTTGCCTACATGGCTGGTATGGGGACTTGAGCGTGACATTCCATGCTCTAGCCGAGGTTTAGCTGTCGAATTGGATGAGTCTTGGATGTGACCTAAGACTTGATCAAGGAATCTCGAATGCTGGCTTGGATGTGGCTTAGGCGTGATTAAAGCTCGAGGACAATTTCAAAGACACCCTTTCGATTTTAAAAATTTGAACAATCTCCCCTACCAGCATAAATTTCCCATTTTACCATATTATCTTATGTTACATATAAAACTACATTTATTTTCCTTTTTATCTTTTCCACCAATTATTACATTTTATATATTTGTCAAAGTTAACCATTATATTTGTTTCTTAGGAAGGAATAAAATTGATATATATTTTATTATGTTTTTTGTATTATAATAAATAATCTTCATTATATAATATATTATGGGATGGCAAAATGTTCTACTCCCACAATGCCTAGCATTTTCTCCATCCCAAATCTGAGCCTATTATTATTATTTTATTTCATTTTATATATTTTTTCAAATTTTTAAATCATATTAAAAAGTATGCACTAAAAATTATAAATAATGAGGATATATGGATGACAACGGGATGAAACAATCATATTGTCCACTTCATGACGAGAACTTTTAGGAGGTGAGGCCGGAAGGGCATTAAAATATTTTCATTTACCGTCTCATTTAGTTATTTAACTATTTTAATCTTTTTCTTTATTTCTTATATACAATTTCAATTGAAAAAAAAATAAAAAATAAAAAAATATTTGCTTCCTACAAAAATATATTAATGTCTATCATGTTCTATCTCGTCCCATCCTATTGTCACAAATATCCTTGATGAAGCGAAAGACAGGGAGGGCAACCCTATCCCACTCTATCCCATTGTCATCCCTATGATACAAAAAAAATTTTAAAAAAAATGGAGTTTACGGGAAAAAAGAAAAAGAACTAACTAGATAGTAAAATATCATTCAAAGGATAAACTATGAAATAAAAATATACTTTTGACTAGAAAAAGACGAAGTTGTTAAAAATAAATCTTAGAGGAGGTTTTGGACATTTTTAAAATTAGAGTGGTGTCTCTAAAATTATCATAAATCTCGGGAAAGGTTTTTAAAATTTACCCTTAATATTAATTCTTTCTAAAATCAAGTCTATGCTATACATTAGTTTCGAAACCACCTCAACATGAGTATGAGAACTGAATTTTTAAGGACACAAGTGTTGATGACTCAAATATATCCACCTAGAAGAATAGTGGATAGGCCGAAGTTATAGACAGTAGCACGTCTTTATTCTGATCAACGATTGTAAATCGGATTAATCGGAAAGCATAGTAAGATCAAGATCATCGAACTGGGTACATTGCTTGGTCTACTAATAGTCTAACATGGATACTAAATTTAAAAAAAAATCGACAAATAATAAAATTGGATATACAACCTATTCAACTCCAATGTAGATTAGTAAAAACTTGGACACGTAAAATTTTTGTAATTGAAGTTTATTTATCACGAAGCGCGGAGTAATCTAGGAAAAATTGGTCGAAAATTTTCCTCAAGTATTGGCGCATGAAGTAGTGGAAACAAAACGAATTCAACATGTATACAAAAAGAACATTAAAAAGCCAGGTCTTCAGCTGGTTTGCTAGAGTGAACGCGACTTACATATTTGATAAAAGCAGAATTATTGATATTTGGTCCCCTCTTCTTCCCTCCACTCAAACTTCAAAATGCAGGCCAGAATATGAATACAGAAAATGTCAGTAGTCCGCAAAAAGAGGAGTGGTGTAATATCTAAAGTTCAAACTTTCCCCTATTCAAAGTAAAAGAATAGGCGTATGCATAGGGCTTAATGCTAATGCCTGTCTCGCTTCCGAAGGTCAAAGAAGTTGATGACGAGGGAGCTGGCAACCGAGGCTCGATGGTTGTAATTATAACATTCTTAAAGGTAATGAAGTTTAAGTTTCGATAGCACAAAATGTGTAATGATTGGAGCAAGGTATTGAAGAGAGAGTTCAACTTTTTTCAAGAAAAGTGGACCTATCCAAAATCCTATCAAGTTACAAGTTAAAGAAATATAAAAACCATTAGAAAATCTAGGAACATGTTGGTTCCTTAAAAACTTGCTTGTTTCGCCTAGAGACTCGGTGAACCAGTTAAATTTTTAAATATGAAAAAAAATTATTAATTTAATGTTTTTGACCACCGTGTTTAATAGTTTATTTATTAAACAAGAAAATAAAGATAAAAAAAAAATCTTTATTTGTCTATTTGATTTACTCGATTTGATTCTTCGACTCTTGATTCTTGTGACCAGTGCTAGGCCTTTGGGCCAATTTTTAAAATATTGGTGTACATGGGAGTTTTTGAACTAAGAAATGCACCAAGCAATTTAAGTTACATTAAGCAAAAATATATGATGTATCACACCAACGTTTTTAGAGTTTAGTTTTTCAAGTTTTTCGTATGGGTCCTTTTTGGGCCTGAGCACCTTCTTAGTCCCTTTATAATTTCATCTCCAAATGGGTCAATTGGACCCAAAATCCTTCTAGTTGTTAGCCCAATTGTATTTAAATGTGGAAAAATGCATAATTACAACTTCAAGAATATCACAAAACCTCTGTTTGAGCCACATTAAAAATTTCATTCTCATTCTTCTATTCATTTTTAACCATACACTCTTCAATAAAATAATAATTTCATCACATCAATAGTTTTTTTTTTCAACCACACATTCTCCATCAATATACTATTTCAAAATACATTCTTTCAAAATAATGTGGCGCAAAAACACCCAAAGGTTTCAAAATACTTCTTCAAGAATAACGAACTCGTGATTTTTTTAATTTTTTTTCCAAATATTAGGTGATCACATTTTGTGATATTTGATAAATTATTGTGACCTATAACTTAATTAAATGTCACTATCTCGATAACACTTAATTTTACTATAATTGTCATATACTAGTTAAAAAATCACACAATGCTACAATTACAAAAACACAATGTGTGTTACAATACGTATTTAGTCCCAAACCATACATTTCATTAGATTACAAATTATTTATTAATCACATATTACCCATTTAACAAATCACAATCATTCTCAATCACCCCCGCCTCATACCATCCTACTTCATCACTGATGGCACCTTCCAAAAGATATTTTGATTTAAATGCAAAGTCAAAACATTTTTATAATTGTATTTATCAAGTGTGACAACCTAAATTGGTGCACTAACACCACGGTCTTGATGTCACTATTCTTATTCAAATGGATAATTAAAAAATAGGTTTGTGATTAATTTTTCCTTTTAAGTATGGAATATGCTAAGTGTACATTCCATGTTGTACATTTTTTGTTAACGTTGCTTGGGAATTCAAAATGTGTTGGGTGAGAAAGTGTGTATTTTTTAAAATTATCCAATCATTTTACAACACGTAGCATAATGTAAAAAATTATATCAAATAAAATGTACATGTAACGTTATTGCTTAAGCATGGCCTCTGAATTATCCTGACAAAAGGTGAGTCTCGACAAGCGCAAGAAGTGGGGAAAAAGGGCATGTGCCACTTCTAGTTTGACCTTTTTGATAAATCAAAAACCTCCGAAAAATTAGAAAAACTTAGAGCATGTTCTCTTTACCGTTTTGAAACCGTTTTCTATTTCCGTTTTTCCAAAATAGTGAAAACGCGTTCTCTTTCCTATTTTCGAAAACATGTTGTTGAAAACAAGTTAAAAATTTACAAGGAAAACCCAAAAGGACAATTTTGTCATTTTGGGTGTTTTCAATTATAATAAAGCCAAAATTTTCAAAACGCGTTTGAGGTGTTTTCAGTTTAAAGTCACCCCAACCACCACCAACTCTGCCGTACCACACCGCTGCCACCGTAACCACAACCATCGCCGCCTACACCATACCACCACAAAAACCACAATTGCTACCGCCACCACAACATCACCCCAACCACCACCACCGCCTGCACCACACAACTGTCGATCTGTCACCACATCCACCACCACAAAAAACTACCACCACAATCACAACACGACTGCCAGATCCACAACCACAAAAATCGCCGTAGAACCACCACCACAGCCACAACCACTGGCATACCCAAAAACCAACGCCACAACACGTACACCACCACCACAGCCACGTACCTAAACACCACCGCCACACCACAATCCACACCCAAAAACCATCATCACAGCACGCACACCATTGCCATAGTCACGCATCCAAACACCACAGCCACAATTTGCACTACATCACCGTCGTACAACACGCACCCAAATCACTACATACCATCGTTACCGCCACAGTAAAGAGAGAGAGAGAGACGAAGTCGCCGACGATCGAGACACAACCAACCATCGTCGCACACCACGCACCGATCGCAACTACTGTCGTTGCTCGTCAATAGAGAGGAGTGGAAGAAGTGAGAGAGACGATAGAGAGAGGGGAAGAAGAGAGACGAGAGAGAGAGGGGAAGAAAGAGAACGGGTTTTCCACTTTTTAATTTTCGAAAACGATTTTTCAAAATGACAAAAAGAATNACAAAACGACAAATTTGTCATTTTTAGTGTTTTCAGTTATAATCAAGTCAAAATTTTCAAAACTTGTTTTTGGTGTTTTCAAAACAATTTTTCAAAATGTCAAAAAGAACACATTTTCAACAATCTCAAAATGGACATTCAAAACCCAAAATCCAAAATAAATTCAAAATACAAAACACAAAGTGAACAACCTCTTAGTCTTTTTGTTGTAAGAAAAAACTACTATAAAACTATAAGGAGACAAGAGAATAAAGAAAATATTTCATTCGTAATTACAAGATATTAATGAGAAAAATAATTACAGAATTGAAACTCATAGGAGTTAAATTGTAACCTATGAAGTTATAATAATGGGGTATTCATTTTGTAACATTTGGAATTACGGTCATTGGCTTATGGGGTATTCATATTGTAACATTTGGAATTAAGGTCAAGGGCTCACGGATATCCATAATTGACAACACTTGCCATCGGATGTCCATTATACATTATTTAGAGAAGATACCTCTCTTATTTGGTAAATTCGATGGGATAAAGCAAAAGGAGTACATTTTTCTTATTAGTACATAATGTAGAGTTGCTATTTAAAAAACTCTGCAAGAAAAACCTAGTGTGACAAAATATTGATCAAGGGAAAGGAGTGCATCACGTATTTGCTCTCCTCATTGTAAAATCACTTGAGATCTTTGAACCCACATATTTCAATATTGTACATTGACTTCAAATGTTGCAATTGATAATGCATTTATCAATAGGTTGACCAGATTATAATTTGAATTAATCTATCGACCATCAATTTCACCACTCTTGTCAAGATCGTGAGTGAAAAATAATTTTGGTCAAATATGTTTTGTGATGTCATCTTTATTGAATCATCTCTTTAGCTAAGCTATGCATACAACATTATCTTCATATAGTATTGTTGGAGTTCTTTTTTCAAAAGATAGTCCACTTGTCTTTTGAATATGTTGGGTCATTGATCTCAACTATATACATTCTTGACTTGCCTAGTAGATTGCAAGTAGTTCAACATGATTTGAGGAAGTCATATTGAGGATCTATTCTGTAGATTGTCATTAGATAGAAGTGCCGCCACACGTGAATAGCTAACAATTTGAGAATTGTTTTATGTTGGTCATATAAATATCATGCATTAGCATAACCAAATAGTACCTGTTTAGATTTATTTAAATAAAAGAAGCCCATATCAACTAATAAATGTTTAGATTTATTTAAATAGAAGAAGCAAATATAAATTGCTCTTTGAAGATAACGAAATACGTGTGTACCATTAGCAAGGTACAACAGTGCATCTATTGTACTTGGACATAGTACTTTAGGATCAACAAGTTCTTTGTTATCTTCTCAAGGTCTAAAAGATCTTTTTTCGCATCATGAACAAACAATCATTTAGGTACTAAATTAATGTGCTTTATCCATAAAAAAAATTAGTCGAGGATATGTTCCCGTTTGACAATCATTATTTGAAAATTTTTTTTCTATATATTTATTTTCAAATTCAATCACACATTCGCAAATAAAATATTCTACACATAATCTCAAAATTTTTCTCAACTTTTAACCACACATTATCCTAAAAATTAATATTCAAAATATTATATTTTGGAAATGGGCCACCAAACTGGCATAAGTTGATTGATGAACAAGATTCCCATCCACTAGATGCTCATCCATAGTTGTCAGATGCAGCGGATCAATGGGTTAGCTGATCAACCGGTGATCCGGTGGTTCAACCGGCGGGTCATTGCATAAAAACCTACAAAAAAAATATAAAGTATATTTAAAAAAAAATTAATTAATTAATTTTTTTAAAATTTATTTTTCACTAATTATTTAGGTATATAAAACAAAGTAAAATGTTGGACCAAAGTTTTTTAAAAGAATATTTTTATAAAAGCTATAAATGATTTATTAGTTAGATATAAGTTATTGCAGATAAGTAATATTAAAATACTTTATGTTCAAGTGGTGAGAAACCCATTATTTTTTTTAGAGGTCCAAGGAATTCTCTTGCACCCAAAAAAAATTGTAAAAGGATTTCAAAATCCAATCAAACCGATCAATCGGTCAAATCACCAGTTAACTCGGTCAAAGTTTTGACCAAGTCAAGTGCATTTCTATCAATTTGCCCAGCCCGGTCAAGGGTCCGGGACGGGCCGGTTTTTATTATGTGCTCATCAATTATTTTTTGAAGCTCTTCAAGAGTTCCAATATTGTTTAAACCATCAATTTGGATGTCAATGAATCGAATCGAGCCGAACAGGCTCTCAAGCCGAAATTTGAGGTTCGAGCTCGGCTCAGGGTAAAAATGACTCGACCTTTTTTGACCCAAGCCGAGTCAAGCCAAGCTTGGCCGGAAAATTTAATCTTGGTTCGGGCTTTCAGCTCGAACCTAGCCGAGCTGAATCGTTTTTTTTTTAATTCACGACATTCTAAATTGTTTTTAATAATTTAAAATATGTACAATTTTACCTCGTATTTGTAACAAAAAATATGTCAAATTCAAATTTTAAATTTTAATTTGATGCTACAGCTGCCTTTTTTTAAAAGGCAAGAGGCAGCGGTTATGGTTGCCTTCTTTTTTTGTATTAAGGCAGCTAAGTAGCTGCCTGCAATAGGCGACTGCCTCACTTTTATTAATAGGCGGCTACTGCTGCTTATTTTTAAGGAAGCTATGGCTATCATTTAAAAAAAAAAATCCAAATAACACGGGCCATTTTGGCATGTATTTGGACGGGCTCATCACAGACCATTTTGGGTCTGTGACATGGGCTAGCCAGTCTAGTTTGACCAGCCACAAGGCCAACTCGGGCCGACGTCCCAAAATAAGGCTTAGCTCGAGTTGAGAGCAGGGCCAGCTCAGGCTTTTTTCGAACCAAGCCACGGGTCGAATTGACAACTCTACCATCAATGTATAATGCAATAATGATAAAATTCAGTTATTGATTTCTTTATAAAAACACAGGAGTATATACGATTAGTCTTGTATCTTTCTTTCAACGAGTGTACACTAAGACGATTATACCACCTACGTCTAGATTCTTTCATTTCATACAATGATCTTTGTAGTCTGATCTAATATATCTTTTGAGAATTTGAATTGTATGCTTAAGGCATTTTAAATCTTTCATGTACTTTCATATGGATATTATTTGATTGAATATCGGGTTCAAAAATGATTTCACACAGATTTGAAAACAGACTAATTTTGGGGATTTCGGTGGGAGTTTTCCATTTGTTTTTATATGGGATTTTCAAAGGAAGATTTCCAATTTGGGGTTTTATAGAGGGAGCTTTCCGATTTGGGGTTTTTCTCGATAGGAATATACCGTAAATTAGCAAGTGATTAAGATTATAACGAATAAAACTTATATTTAATGAGAGAAAATTGTAACAAAATCCGGAAATTCTTATTTTTAAATAAAAAACCTGTAATAAAACAGGAAAAATCATAAAATGTCACAAAGCAGTATATTTCAGATCAGCCTAATATTTCCTATTTTGCTATTGAGAAAGATGGCCCATTTTGGGGCCCCTATAGCTTGGAGCTTTTGACCTTTCACTTGCCTGGACTTTCTGTTGTTGGGCCTCAAGACATATATTATGGCTTATGCCTTCTCATGCCTTTTAATAAAAGAGCAGGGTGGTTATGCTTGCCCCTTGTGTTTTTAATACATATATATTATTGTCATAATAATTTTAATTGAAAGGGTTCTATTCTCATTGTCTAAATATACATTTATTTTCTTGAAAACAAAAACTGCCATTGTTGTACTCGGTACCACCTAACCAAGGACGCATAGGGGGTGGGGGGACTAGGCTCTAGTTCGGTCTAGTATCCAACCCATTTAATTTTTTTAGTCTAAAAATATTTTTTTTATGTGATAAAAAAATTAGTCTAATCCTGATTCCATCCCTACACCTAACACAACATGATCACCCATCGACCTACACGGAAGGATGACTAAGAGAATAAAATCCTTAACCTGCACCACAATACAAGCCAATTTCGAAAATCTTTGAACCTTTCATTACCGATATACAAAAAATGACGAAGTCAAGATATGGCAAGAGCCTTAACTCAAAAGAGTAATCAGGGACAAGATGAGAGTTGTTAAGCTTGTATCCTTGCAGGGCTAGTACTGAAGAATTTCTAAGTTAGAATGTTACCTAGAACCACTTTGGGTGGCTGAACATGAGTGACAAAACGTCATGCTAAGATGATGTAACAAGTCTTGCATATATACGAACAACCGAAGGATTGAATTTTCTTCAAAATGTACATGTTTTTTGTATAGAATTGTACTGAATACAGATGTCTAAATTGCAAGTAAGGCTCTTCCTCGGTTTCTCATGTAATATAAAATGAACTCTTGAATATAATTGTTAAGTGTCCAATTTTGCGTGGCACACTTTACCGAATAATTTTATGACTTCAAGAATGAACTACAAAATGAACACTTCATTAGCCTGGTCGACTATTGAAAAAGTGTAGGTTAAGTTAGCTAAGTCAAAAGTCATTCGAGTAACCATAGAGTAATTTAGATATGAGAAAGTATTTAGCAAGATTTGTTATATTGATAGAAGTCTAGATCGACAATTGTTGTAGTCCAATCAATTGAGTTGACTACTCTCTTATATGTATGCTAATGTTATGCAAACTTTTGATTCATATTAGTCAAGGTGGCAACATGTTAGAGCCACTCAGAGTTTGTACATCATAGTCCAGCAAAATTTGTTATAGTTCTTCGTATGCAAGTTGTTTGGTTATGTTTTTAGTCTTAAATTTCGAATATGCAACGATTATTGTTATTCAATATTTCCTAACCCAGAGATTGGCCATCCTCCTACCACTGATTGGAGATTTGTGAGGTTGTTAGGAATGAGACATGTTTCATATCGACATCCGATATGTTCCATGTGTGACGCCGGCCTTTCTCCAATGCTAACCACCTCATCGTCTCACATGTTCGAAGTGTTGTACTTTTATTGAATAACTATATCATCTTTTGTCATAGTTCAACTTGATCAAATTTTAATTTGCATAATGTTGTATAGCAATGATTTATGTTTTTAACTTAGTCAACATTTAATATATATAGTTTTCTTCACACTTCCAATTTCCCAGGTTTGTTCACTTTTTAAGATAGTCATTATTCACTATACACCCAAAAAAATAAAAAAATAGAAAGGCAGAAACAAAATAAAAAAAAACAAACCATCTAGATCAATTTGGGATTGAATATGTGCATCTTATTACACTTCTCCTTTTCCCCTTAATTCTATCCAAGTTTTGCATCGTAAACACCCATTTTCAAAATTTATTTTCAAAAAATGAACATTTTTCGTTTTGCGTTTTAGGCCTCAATCATAACATATTTGCAAAATTGAACCACAAAAGAGGGACAAAGCTTCCGAAATCGGCATGTTTTGTACGGCAGATTTGTTAAATAATAATCACATTGTTGGTAAATTGTAAGCTAATCATGGGAACAATCAAATGTTTTATCCCTTTTCAAATAATTGCAAGTAAAATATAGTGAAGAAGTGGATGCCAAACTAGTGCCAATGAGACTAAGAATTAAGTGAGAAACATCATAATTAGGGACCAAAATTAAAATAATTGAGTGGATTTTTAAAAAAGCATTAACAAATATGTTAATGGGGTAGGGCGTGACTCGCGAATGTGGTCTCCTCATCATGTCCTAAAATAGGCATGCTTAGTGCACTTGTTAGCCTCTAGGTAGCATGCCACGGGTTGGATTTATTATTGCTTTATTTAAAAATTTGTACTATTTTAATATGTAAAATTTTTATACATGGATAGTGACGAAATTTGAATTTTTGATATTTATATATTCTTAAATTGCATTGAAAGACTTTATTTTAAAATTTAAATTATTAGAAAAAAACTAACATGTGTGTTTGTGAGTGAGCGGATGTGTAAAATGGGATTAGAGAATGTAAATACACGAGTAGCTATAGGTCAAGCATGGATGGTCTATGGCCTACAATGACGTTTATGAAACTTAGGATTGAAATGTTTCTTTTTTATCATTGAACTATATTGTTAGTGCAATTATTTTAAAAAATGGGGCTCTTGGGAGGGTAGTTTATAAAAATAATAATAAAACCTTTATCCATCACAAACACGATATGTCATGCTGGATGAGCAAGATGTGTAGAAGATGGAGTCTTGCCTCCTCGTTCCTTTTACCTAAGTGGCTGGATGTTAACTGGTTGGTCGTATGTTCAAATTCTATTTGAAAAAAAATTAGATCGCTTTTATAACTATGATCCAACGACTTATGTCCTTCATGTGACTATCTAGCTTATATATATATAAAAGGAAAAAAAATATTGTACATCTACCGGCTAAATATTAAATGTGAATTGTACCATGCTAAACATCGAAGTCCATAATGGACCAAAAATATATGGGCAGTGTTGAACGAAAATGACTCACTTATCTCTATGTTCTTGGTGAAAGATATCAAACATGATCCATTGATCACTTTAGATCTTATTTTAACTAGAGACCAAAACATGAAGTGGTGCATTTTTGTCTATTTTCATTTTTTCAATAAATATTCATATCATGAGTACAAAACTACAACTACTATTTTGGCATTTTATAAAGACATTAATCTGATTAGAGGCACTCCTTCGGTTTTTTCTCCTTGTCACCATTTGATAGACCTCAAATGAAAGGAAATTTTTAATTATTCTGAAGACTTTCTCAACTAAAATATAACATAATTGTTTTACAAAGATATTGAAAAGGGTTCCACACTGAATGACCATTTAATCTTGAAAATTTAATTTTCAGAAATGAATTTGTCGACTTCTATGTTTTTGGCTAATAGTAGTTGTGCTTTTTACCACCGCGACTTTGTAAAGAAAAAATGTAAAACGTATTCAAAGAAATAATATTACATGAGTGCGACGTCATAGTTTAGGCTGTTCTTAAAGAAACAACAAAGTAGAAATCTAATATATGCGTTTAAACTTTACTTAAAGTGCAACGTGAGTGTCTAAAATGTTAAATATTTTCAAATTTACTACGAACTCAAGAGATAATGGGAAAGCTATGTATATTTCTCTTAGTATCAGATCTGACTAATTTTAATTAACCACACACCTCCATTAGGATATTCGGTATAATAGATTTAAATGTTTGGTTTTTGTTTAGTCCATAATTTAAAATTTAAATTAAGTCTTTGTTTGAGCCCCATTTTTTCTTCAAAATGAATTTTAGAATAGTGTTTTGTTAGAGAATGTATTGTTAAAAAATAAAGAAAAATTATCGATTTACGCGTAAAATTATTTTATTGAAAAATGTGCGGTTGAAAATAAGTTTAAAAAAAATGATTTTTTAGAAAAATGGGGGCCAAAAATACTATAAAATAGAGGGGCCTTTTACATCACTCAAGAAGTGTGGAATTCTGTCTTTTATGACACAAAATATGATTGATTTAATTTGTTTTCAAAATGATTTAAATCATAATTCTAATTCAAATTCAAATTTAAATTACTAACCTTTCATGTTGCTTATGTCAGAGTAAAATATGATTATTTCTGTTGATACTCAAGGCTTTGGTTTGGCTTTCTTTTCAAGGAAGATGAAAATTAAATTCCATTTTTACATTTTTGCATGTTTGATTGACTAAGAGTTTATTTTCTTTACTATTTTCAAGCCGTTTTCAGTTTTCGATTTTTCAAAACGGTGAAAAAGCGTTCTCTTTCCAATTTTCGAAAACGCATTTTTGAAAACAAGTTAAAAATTTACAAAGAAAATTCAAAACGACAAATTTGTTGTTTTGAATGTTTTCAGTTATAATCAAGTCAAAAATTTCAAAAGGCGTTTTGGGTGTTTTCAAAACAATTTTTCAAAATGCCAAAGAACACATTTTCAACAATCTAAAAAATGGATACTCAAAACACAAAACTCAAAATGAATTCAAAACTCAAAATACAAAACTGAAACACAAAGAGAACAACTCCTAAATATCTCATAGAATTGATTTTTCATATTTTCTTGTTTTTGACGATAAGTTTTTCTCATGGGTTTGGTGGGAAAAGTTTTTATAGGCAATTTTCTTTTAATTTAATTTTTAATTTTTTTTGACAATGGAAACAAAATTTTATTCCCAATTGTAACAAATTATATCCTTTTAATGGACAATTTTCATGAAAAACGAAGTCAAACGAATACCAACAGATCCAAAATTTCAATATTTTTCAGGTGTAAAATTATATCAATCAAACACAATTAATTGACAATTCTCACTAAAACAAGTTCTATGTAATTCAATTTCTTAAAATTCATTTTCTTTCCACTAAATTTCATTCTTACAATCAAATGTACCTAAGTTTTATCTCAAAATATTAACTTATTAAATTGACGAGCACAATTCTTTTATAATGCAATGTCATATTAAAGTATAGTCAAGATAGAGCTTTTGTTTGCACATCTACTCTCAAAGTTCTCATCAATCAAATTACGATATAATCATGGGCCTACATATGATCATCCCATTTGATACATGATAATCACAACCCCCTTCCACCTTCTACCAATGAAGAAGATTATACTCAGTCGAGGTCGACATCATCTCACTATGCCAAACCGCGTTGTCACAGAAGCTCCGATACTTTGAAGAGTTCACCATTATGGAATCTCTGAAAATTACGAGTCTACACATCAGTTATGATCTTCCTTATACATGATCTGCTAGTCATCACGCACACTCTCATGATGCATGTTATGGAATTGTTTATACACAGTTTAAATCAGAAATAAATCGAAATAAATGATGGATATGTATGTAGTACTTTTGAATCTTTCAAACTGTCTAGATAAAAAGTAATTTAAGTATTTATAAACATAACATAATATGTTATTGGTATTGCTTTGATGTCATGCTAGTTGCTATTTGACATTGGTCTACTTGAGCATATTTTGCTTTGCACAGGCTCGAACACTACCTTTAGTTCCTTCTCATCATGGGATCACCCCTTTGCTTGCCAAGTCAAACATAAAAACTTTTAACTTTTAACGATGACACTAAATTCTCTTATCCATCTTGCTAGGTTCTTCATTAAGGTTATATTTTAGATCCATTTTGTGAAATATAGTTTTTGTAAAAGTTATTTTTAGAGAATGGGTGATTAAACCACTGTTTGACATCCATAATTTGAAAATTATTTTTCTACGTACTCAATTTTTAACAACATTCACGCAACTTTTTCTTATTTTTAACGCATACATCCTCCTAAAAATCATTATTTAAAACATTATTTTGGCCAAATAATGACCAACGACAAAGGGCTAAAAAGAAGGAAAAAGTTGTGAGTTTAACACATGCTTGCCATTGTTTAATACAATAATACTAGTGTACTATGCACAAGCTTGACCTCTTCCTTTGATCTCTTTCCATTGGCTTGACCTTCTCTGGTGTATCTCACATTTTCTCTTAATACAAATTCAACATTCTCTAACAAGGTCTTTTGCTTGGTCTTTTAGTTATCCTTAATACGTCTAAGGAACAATCTTGAATTAGATTCTGATCTAAAGCCTTGGAGATTTACTTGAATTGTCACTCGTGTCTCTTGGTATCAGTTTCATACGATGTACGTATAGAGTTTCCAACTTTTATT